>CAUYRT010010189.1:0-16919 GCA_963574885.1 Lepilemur ruficaudatus
AAAAAAATGATCTATTACAACCAAGTGGGCTTCATCCCAGAGATGCAGGGATGGTTCAACATACACAAATCTATAAATGTAATTCACCACATCAATAGCAGCAAAAACAAAGACCAAATGGTCCTCTCAATAGACTCAGAAAAGGCATTTGACAAAATTTAACACCCTTTTATGTAAGAACACTTAACAAAATAGGCATATGTGACTTACCTAAAAATGATAAAAGCCATATACGACAAATCCACAGCCAACATCATACTGAATGGTGAAAAATTGAAAGCATTCTCACTTAGAACTAGAACCAAGCAATGTCACTCTCTGTCAATGTTTCTATTCAACATAGTGCTGAAAGACCTAGCCAGAGCAATCAGACAAGAGAAGGAAATCAAGGGCATTCAAATGGGGGCAGAAGAGGTCAAACTATCGTTCTTTGCTGATGATATGATCTTATATCTCAAAAACCCCAAAGATTCTGCCATGAGACTACTGGAATTGATAAGCAAATTCAGCAAAGTCTCAGGTTACAAAGTCAATGTACACAAATCAGTAGCATTCCTATACGCCAATAACAGTCAAACTGAGAATCAAGTCAAAGACTCAATAGCCTTCACAATAGCAACAAAGAAAGTAAAATACCTAGGAATACATTTAACTAAGGAGGTAAAAGACCTCTATGGGGAGAACTATGAAACACTGAGGAAGAAAATAGCAGAAGATGCAAACAGGTGGAAAACCATACCATGCTCATAGGTCAGCAGATCAACATTGTTAAAATGTCTATACTACCCAAAGTGATCTATAGATTCAATGTAATCCCTATTAAAATACCACATAATTTTTCATGGATCTAGAAGAAATAATTCTACACTTTGTATGAAAACAGAAAAGACCCTGTATAGCAAAAGCAACTTAAGGAAAATGAAAAAATTGAGAGGCATCAGTCTGCCAGACTTCAAGCTATATTACAAGGCTATAGTAACTAAAATAGTATGATACTAGCACAAGAACAGAGACATAGACCAATGGAACAGAACTGAGAACCCAGATATAAAACCATACTCATATAGCCATCTAATCTTTGACAAAGCAGACAAAAATACACACTGGGGAGAAGCATCCTTATTCAATAAGTGGTGCTGGAAAAATTGGATAGACACATGTAGAAGACTGAAACAGGAACTGTACCATTCACCTCTCACAAAAATCAACTCACGGTGGATAACAGACTTAAACCTAAGGCATGAAACTACAAGTATTTTAGAAGAAAATGTTGGAAAAACTCTTATAGACATTGGCCTAGGCAAAGAATTTATGAAGAAGACCCCAAAGGCAATCACAGCAACAACAAAAATAAATAAATGGGACCTGATCAAATTAAAAAGCTTCTGCACAGCCAAGGGAATTATCACGAGAGCAAACAGACAACCTACAAAATGGGAGAAAATATTCACATATTACACAACTGATATAGGGCTGATTTAGAATTCAGGAAAACCACAAAGAAAAAATCAAACAACCCTATCAATAAGTGGGCAAAGGACACGCACAGAAACATTTCAAAAGAAGATAGACTAATGGCCAACAAACACATGAAAAAATGCTCAACATCTCTAATCATCAGGGAAATGCAAATCAAAACCAAAAGGAGTTATCACTTACTCCAGGGAGAATGGCCTTTATCATAAAGTCCCAAAATAATAAATGTTGGTGTGGATGTAGAGAGATAGGAACACTCAGATGGTGCTGGTGGGACTGCAAACTAGTACAGCCTCTGTGCAAAGTAATATGGAGATACCTCAACAAGATACAAGTAGAACTATCGTTTGATCAAGCAATCCAATTACTAGGCATCTATTCAAAAGAACAAAAGACATTCTATAAAAATGAATCTGCACTAGAATGTTTATAGCAGCACAATTCACAATTGCAAAGATGTGGAAACAATCCAAGTGCCCATCAATATGTGAGTAGATTAGTAAAATGTGGTATATATATACCATGGTGTTCTACTCACCCACAAAATAAGAATGGTGATATAGCACCTCTTGTATTATCCTAGGTAGAGGTGGAACCCATTCTACTAAATGAAGTATCACAAGAATGGAAAAACAAGCACCACATGTACTCACCATCAAATTGGTATTCACTGATCAACACTTGAGTGCACATATAGCAATAACATTCATCGGGTGTCAGGCAGATGGGAGGAGGGAGGAAGGAATGCGTATAGACACCTAATGGGTGCAGTGCACACCGTCTGGGGGATCAACACACTTGAATCTCTGACTTGGGTGGTGCAAAGGCAATAATATATGTAACCTAAACATATGTATGCCGTAATATGCTGAAATTAAAAATTTTTTTTAGAATCATAGCAAAACATATGATGGACTTCAATAAAAATATCTATTCCTTAAAAGTTAATTAAGCAATTCAAATAAAATTTTTTTCCTATAGACATATTTACAGTTCTACTTCATTAGAAGATGTTTGAGATTGGATGTTCCTTAGATGTATTTTGGAATGCCATCTCTTCCTAATGTTCTATATTTTTTGATATTTTGTGGAATAAACAGTTATTTAGACATATACTTCAATAATAATGACTATAGCTCTGTTATTTACTACATATTTCAAAATTAATCTTCATTGTCAAAATCCTTTGATGCAAACACATTAAATAATGAAACAGTAAACTCATTATGATTGTTTAAATGTTTATTCTCATCACAGATTCTTAAATATCACTCAGTTATATGACTAAAAATGAAGAATTGCAGCTTTTAAAGTCTTTCTAATTTGCAATGTTTCCCTGTATTAAAAGAAGACAATACTCTTTGAGTCTGATGATGGTTCTATTGATATGGTGCTCATCACTATCCAGTTATACATTAATAATAAGGTCAGAGCATGAATAAAATTTCCCCCATTGTACATTCAAAAACTACAAGTATAGATAGTGCTTTGATAAGTTGCCCCCAACCATAACTTGTGATGCCAATCACAGAAAGGAGAAGATACTGAGAAGCAAACAGCTACTTTAAAACATTCTGTGGTTGAACATTTTGTTTGAAATTTCTGAGTCACCATATAAATTTGAAAATATAAATGTTAATTTTAATTGACTTTATTCTACTACTGATTATAAGGAGTTTATCTGAGTGAAACACTTCCATTTTTATTCAAAATCTTCCTTAGAAAATGGGAAATTCATCATTTTTTTATAATAAGAATGGCACTTCTTAGATAAGCAGAACATAGAGCCAAGTGTCACTCACGTCTTGGCTGTTTTTAGGACCATATTTATGTTCTTCCAAAAATTATAATCTATTAATGTCTAACTTCAATTAGATGAGTTGATTACTTTTCATACACTGTTGGCTAAAGGAAACCTAATTTTACACATAATCCAGGGAGATCTGCAAGCAAGAAAATTTAAAAATGAAAGCAACACATGTGCATAGAAAATCATTCAAACAGTTTTTTGTGCAAAAAGTGAAAACAAAAAGTGTTTTCTGCCCTTCTACAGACCCTTGTCCTGCATTTCAGAGGTAAGTAATGTTTACCGTTTTCTTTTATCACTGTGTGCTCTTCCCTTGAACTCTAAATAAAGCTATATAATTACCTAATTAGCTTTATGTATTCTAAGTAATATCTATTGACTTATGAATGATAGAGAATATAGCTCATTTCTCCCACTTTATTCTACTAAAAGATATCTCCTATTTGGTCTTCAACCTATAATAATATTAAGGGTTTTTTGTTGTTGCTTTTGCTTTCTCCAAATAATATACTTATGATGCTTAATACTATGTTTAAATAATATATTATCCGTCCAATTTGAACACCATGGATTGGCTCAGTATAATGTGGAGAGAAGTGTGCAACTTCCCTCCCTTCCGACATTTCCCATCATGGCTTTCAACTTCTATCAAATATGATTCTGTGCTTATATTGTCAAGTTTTGTGTAATTTACATCCTGCTATGTAATTACAATAAAGTCTTTTGTGCTTTGTCCATAGGTTGATTTTGATCATGACATCTCAAATAAATTGACGAAATCATATTCTTTTGTTTTAACCACAAGTGCAGGTGGCATGATTTGATTTGTATGCAGGTGATGAAATGATGTATGGATACATCTAAGCTTCCAAAGAGAATCCATGTTCCAAGAATAAGACAGATTAATTATTCTTTATCTACATTAATTGCATGAAATCATGTCTTTTTTTTACTGTGTGTCATCTATTTTTAAAACACTTTTCTGAAAATGGGTACAACCTACAATGGATGCCATTAAAATATGGTATTTTCCTCAAATTTCATACACTTATGTTGTATTGTTTTTTATTTTCCAGGAGTTTTACTTACTTTTATTTGAAATTATTAAAAAAGAAACATACTACCTGTTCTAGAACATCACCAGTATAATCTAGATCTTATTCTTCTCTTTGCTAAATGATTAATTTGGGAGAGAGAGCTTGTGAGGCCTTCTGCCTACGTTCAACCATACTTACATCTAATGGCTTTTTCTTTCATTAAGCGTGATTAAGCTTTGGCAGTAGAAGTGTACATAGAATCACAATTCATGATTTTGTACTTGATTGCAGCTTTCAGCATTAGCCAGGGCATTGTCTTTAGCTGTGAATGTCCTTTATCTTATTTACAAAACAGATCATGTTAGGCCTACACATGGAAAAACATTGCCCAGGCAGTCCTCACTTTCCAAATATGCTGATCTTCAAATGTGTATTTGCTTGTCTGTTCTTTGAAAATTGCAAGACTCTTTCTTTCTTTCTTTAATGTAATTTAAAAAGTTTTTTTTACTTCAGCATATTATGGGGGTACAAATGTTTAGGTTACATGTATTGCCTTTGCCCCACCAAAGTCAGAGCTTCAAGCTGTCCATCCCCCAGTTGGTGCGCATCGCACCCATAAGGTATGAATGTACCCATCCCCTCCATCCCCTCCACCTGCCTGACCCCCAAGGAAAGTGCACATATTACTATACATGCACTTAAGTGTTGATCAGTTAATACCAATTTGATGGTGTGTACATGCAGTGCTTGTTTTTCCATTCTTGTGATACTTCACTTAGTAGAATGGGTTCCAGCTCTGTCCCGAATAATACAAGAGGTGCTAGATCCCCATTGTTTTTTGTGGGTGAGTAGAACACCATGGTATACATACACCACATTTTATTAATCCACACTTGGGTTGTTTCCACATCTTTGCAAGACTTTTTCACAAGGAAGCTTAATTATGCTCAGTGCTTAAGTATTTAGACCAAATGCAAAAGTCATTTAATCTACCTTATGCCCAAAGAATGGTTCTGTGTTGCGGTGCTGGGCAGGGGGAGGGGGCTGTGAGGAGAAATGGAGGGGAGAAGAGGGAGGAAACCCGAGCACCAGCAGCAGCGGCAGCGTGGGGAGGGCCTGTCTCCGTGTTCACAGAGACTGGCGGGGCCACCCCAAAGCAGGGCATGGCTGACACGTGTGAACTGACGTTTTGTAAGTAAGGGCTCGATGAACCCTGCCACAGGTGGCGAAGAATTTTTAACTGTCTCAACACTCAATTCACATGGCTCTAAAAGCAATAAATTTAGAAACGAGAACGTTTGAATAGCACTGACGAGGCGTCCTCAAATTCATGGTCACGTTCACTCTTCGCAGCAGCCCTGTGCGGTTCACACCCAGACTCGCAGATGAGAACACGGAGGTCTGGGGACATCGGGTACTTACCTGAGATCACAGGCTGTGAGGTCAGCACCCTGGACGACCCACTGCTTGGGACAGCAATCTTTTCACCACAACGTGTTGGCAGCAACTGCCTGACAACTTTTTATCAACTTCTAAAATTGCTGCAGCAGATGTGTCCGTGCTGAATGTAACTTTAGATGTCAGTTTGCTTCTTGTAGATGGAAGTGGCTGCTTTTAGGTCCCCAGCTCAGGTCACGGTGCAATTAGTCATTTGGCTGAAGGAATCAAGGGACTGTTTCCTCCTCCTCCTCCTCCCAGGACGTGTACCTTTTTCACATTTGAAGAAATCTGCTCCAGGCACCCAGGTACAATGAGACGGGGACAGATCTGGAAAAGGAATTCGTGATTCTACAATTTGGCAAAGACTGTCCACCACAAGCCTAATAATCAATGGAAATCATCCATCGTTTCACTCACGGCTCCCATCACCAAGCGCAGGCCCCTGCCTTGGGCACTTGTGGGGCCGTGACTGTCTCACAGTTCAGAGAGCAAATCTCAATTTGCTGTTAATAGTTACTCCTAATGTAGATGTTGGGACCATTCCTGTTTTTCAAATGGGAAAACGTGCCGGGGACGTATTTGGGGTGTCAGACTGACTTCCATGGCAAGCAGTGGTCCGCAATGCTGGTGTAGAGGCTCCTTTTGATGCCAGACAAGCCAGCACCGGTGAGTGAGATGGGGTGCCTTGGGCTCCTCTAGGGCTAAGTTCTTTCAGTGTTTTTCTTCCACCCGAGAACTCTACCCCCTCCTTTCAAACACCTGCGTGAGTCCTTCCTTGGGCCTCCTGTTTCTGAACAGCTCCATGAGTAGTCCCTGTACAGTAAAGGGTTAACCCAGCAGGTTTGGGGAATCCAAACCCTCCAAATTCCGAAAAAAAATAAAAAAATAAAAAAAGGTGTCTGGCCCTTGACCAGTTCTGGGAGATAACCTCTAAGTCCTAGGAACATCCTGCCTTGTGAGAGCATCTATATATACCTAGGGCCTTGGGCCGCACCAGGGTTTGTGCTAACAGTGTGGTTTTCATGGCGGAAGCCTTGGGCCATGCTCCATCAGTTTGACCTCTGAAGGGGCTGGAGCCTGAGTGATTGTGGTCAGTGCATGGTGTGAGGACAGAACCTGCATTCGCTCCCCACCAATTACGCCTGCAGCCCTGACTGGCCGTTTCCTTCCCTCATGATGTGTGACGCCTCCTACAAATCCTTACTCCTGCCCTGAAAGCAGCCTGTGTACCCCAATTAATCCGTCTACTCTTGTAATAGACCTGTATCTGCATATAGATCCACAACATATTTAAAATCCTCCAACACACTCGATTTTTAAAGACTTCATGGTACATCTTTGTGTTTATTTACGGAAGAATTTTAGCAACACTTAGTCAAATCCTGCTCTCCTAATCCCATTGGGCTCTTGATTAGACTTTAACCTTATTAATGGTATCTTGCCATTTAGTCATGTCTTCTTTTATGGGTGTCGGTAAAGGTTTATAATTTATGTCATGAAAACTGCTGCCTTTTTTTTTCTTTTTTTAGATTTTGAGTTACTGTGTTGTTGCAAATGGGCTTCTCCACCAGCAGCGTCTTGTTTTTTACCTGGTTTTGCTGTGATTAGCATCTAGTTATATACACATGGAAACATAAAAACCATTACCTCTTTCTATTTTTAGAACTTCTATTTAAGCAATCAACAAGCCAGAAAGTACGATGCCTACTATTTGCTAAGAATCACATGCCAGGAGCAACACTGAACATTAAAAATGCTCTAAGGACACACTAAATCCGGGCTTAAAATTCCTGTTATCTCACTCCAAAACCCTATTGTCACCTATGCACATCCTCCTGCAAAAGTAATCTAGTAAGGAAGTGAAAACCTGTCTGACAGTTCCAGTCTGTCACAGGCCATTACATAGCTGTTTTCACCTTTATAGATCCTGTGTTGTTCTCATTCTAAAAATGCAATAAGAAATCATAGGAATATCTTGGTCACTGGGTTTTTCCATTAGTGATAAAATAGTCCAGCCCTGCCAACTTGCAGCCTTTGCCACACAAAGAGAGAGAAACAGACAGAAATCAAGGCTGTGATCAGTGGCTGTCCTCTTCTTTGGCTGTAGCCATGACAGTAACTCATTTTTGACAAGGGTGCCAAGAACATACATTGAGGAAAAGACAGTGCTGGGAAAGCACGTTATCCATATGCGGAAGAATTAAACTGGACCCCTATTTCTGCCATATACAAAAATCAAATCAAGGCTGGGCGTGGTGGCTCATGCCTGTAATCCTAGCACTCTGGGAGGCCGAGGCGGGCGGATTGCTCAAGGTCAGGAGTTCGAAACCAGCTTGAGCAAGAGCGAGACCCCGTCTCTACTAAAAAATAGAAAGAAATTAATTGGCCAACTAAAAATACATGGAAAATATTAGCCAGGCATGGTGGTGCATGCCTGTAGTCCCAGCTACTCAGGAGGCTGAGGCAGAAGGATTGCTTTAGCCCAGGAGTTTGAGGTTGCTGTGAGCTAGGCTGATGCCATGGCACTCACTCTAGCCTGGGCAAGAGAGTGAGACTCTGTCTCAAAAAAAAAAAAAAAATCAAATCAAAAGGGTTTAAAGACTTAAGTCTAAGACCTGAAAGTATGGAAGTACTTGAAGAAAAACACTGGGAAACACTCCAGGACATTGGTCTTGGCAAAGAATTTTTGAGTAAGACCTCAAAAGCACAGGCAACCAAAGCAAAATTGGACAAATGTGATCACATCAAGCTAATGAGCTTCTGCACAATAAAGGAAACAATCAACAAAATGAATAGACAATATACAGAATTGGAGAAAATATTTGAGAACTACCCATTTGACAAAGGATTAATAACCAGAATATATAAGGAGCTCAAACAACTCAATTTGAAAAAAACAAATAGACATTTCTCAAAAGAAAACATAGAAATGGCCAACAGGTATATGAGAAACTGCTCAACATCACTAATCATCAGAGAAATGCAAATCAAAACCACAATGAGATATCATCTCATCCCAGTGAAAATGGCTTCTATCCAAAAGGTGATAATGAACGCTGGCGGGTGTGGAATAAGGGGAACCATTGTACACTGTTGGTGGGAACATAAATTAGCACAGCCACTTTGAAGAACAATATAGAGATTTCTCAAAAAACTAAAAATGTAACTACTATATGTTCCAGCAATTTCACTGCTGGGTATATCCAAAAGAAAAGAAATCAGCATATTGAAAAGATATCTGCATTCCTGTGTTTATTGCAGCACTATTCTTAATAGCAAAGATTTAGAATCAACCTAAGTGTCCATCAATTGATGAACAGATAAATAAAATATGGTATATATACACAATGGAATATTATTCATCTATAAAAAGAATGAAATCGTGTCATTTTCAACAACATGAATGGGACTGGGGGACTTTATGTTAGGTGAATAAGCCAGGCACAGAATGACAAATATCACATATTCTCACTCATAAGTGGAAGCTAAAAAAAACTTTGAATTCATGGAGACAGACAGTGGAATGATGGTTGCTGCAACCTAGGAGGGGGGTTGGGGAGGGGGCTATAAAGTGGGGATGGTTAGTGGGTACAGGAATACGTTAGATAGAAGGAATAAGATATAGTGTTCAGTGGCACAATAGAGTGACCATAGTTAACAAGAATTTATTTCATATTTTAAAATAACTAAAAGAGTTGAATTGGAATGTTCCTAATGCAGAGAAATGACAGATGCTTGAGGTGAAGGATGCCCTGGTTGCCCTGATTTGACCATCACACATTGTTTGCTGGCATCAAAACATCACATGTATCCCAGAAATATATGCAACTATTATGTACCCAAAATAATAATAAAAAAAATTTAGAAAACAAGCAGACAATAAATAAAAATAAAGTTCTTGCTGTAGCAATGGAAAAGGAAAAAAATACTTTATCTTGTCCCCACATCATAGCATGGAAAATAAAATCATTTTGGGCCACAGGGAAGTGGGCGAATTCAGGTCCTCCGCAATCTTCGAGAGAGGGAACGTTTTCTCGGGAAGGAGGATTTTGACACGAGCTGGCTTCTTATAGAGCGTGAGGACCAGGCCCACAGGATGTCATGAAAGTCCCTCGTTCTTTTGGCTGGATCTGTGCATGAGCGTAATGTTCTCACCACCCCCACATGACCCCGCTGCAGGTTTAGCCCATAGCCAGGGCCATTTTTATTCTGAAGGGGCTGCTCCCAGACCCAACTAGACAAGCAGATCCTACTAAGCAAGTCTGTGTTCCCCAAAGTACGGCAAACTGGTAGTACTGATTTTAATTAGTACACAGAAAACTGCTTTTATTCTTAACTTTGTTTCTACAGTGATTCACTACGGCGAGTGATCCAGTATTTTCCTCACAGTAAAGATTTAAAATTTCCTTTTTACATGTATTTAAGTTTAAATTGTGAAAATAACTTAGAATGCAAATGAATAGTATAAGTAGTACTCGGATATAAAAACTCATGCAAATGGCACAAGAATTAAGTTAGTTTGGGGCTCATTCTGTATAATCTGTGAGTTCTGTAGACTATGAAAGTCAAATATTAATGAGCTGAGCCCCAATTGGTTTCTCTCCCCCAGAGAAATGATTTTGGGGACTCAAGCCTTGAAAAACTGGTTTCAGACTTGGATGTGAAATTTAAATCATGAATTTTAACAGTAGGTATTTTGGGAAGAATGACTGACTAAGAGATTGAAAAAAGTTCACTTTTAAAATCTCTGTGAAAAAGTGTCCATTTAGTATTGAGTAGACTAGGAGGAAACAGACTGAGCATGACCCCAACTCCATCAAACAAACCAGACCAGCGCGGCGGGGTCTAGGGAGGCGTGAAGCCGAGTTGTAACAACAGCAGTCAGCGCAGGTGGTTTTTCTTCCTCCTGTTCCCCTCTATTGTTTACACTGGTTTCCAATGATCATGTTTTACGTTTATTGCAGAAAACACCTCGAATGTTATTTACATATTTTTCCATTTCATCAAAATTTTATACATATGAAAATCCCTTAACACTGTTGACAGGATGTGCATTCGGGTTGTATTAATAACTGTGTTTTTAGTGACATGTTTCCATCTCTTAATAAGGACTTCAATAGAAGAAGAAAGAACCACTTCCCACTGACCTGAGGCATTTGCGAGAGAGAGAGAGAGAGAGAGAGAGAGAGAGAGAGAGAGAGCGAGCAAGGTGACTCACAAAGAACACACTGATACCCGTTCACAACTACTTCTAAGCTCAACAACATGACTTGCCTTTTCATTCTCTTAGTATCTTTCATGGAGAAGTTTTTAATTTTAATAAAGTGCAACTTACTTATTTTCTCTCTCATGTAGTATCAAAAACTCATCACCAAGTTCAAAGTCATCCAGACTTTCTCCTATGTTATCTTCTAGAAATTTTATACTTTTGCATTTTATGTTTAGGTCTGTGGTCCATTTTGAGTTAATTTTTGTGAAGGGTGTTAAATGTTTTCAAATGTTGAACCAGCCTTGCAGACCTGGATTAAATTCCACTTGGTTGTGGTACATAATTCTTTGTATCCACTGTTGGATTCAATTTGCTAATATTTTGTTGAGGATTTTTGCATCTATGTTCACAAGAAATATTGGTCTACATAGTTTTCCTTTCCTGTCACGTCTTTATCTGGTTTTGGCTTTATGGTAATGCTGGCCTCATAGCATGAGTTAGGAAGTGTTCCTTCTGCTTCTATTTTCTGGACAGATTGTGGAGAACTAACATTATTTCTTCCTCAATTGTTTACCTTAATTCACCTTTGAACCCGTCTGAGCCTGGCACTTTCTGTTTGGAAGGTTATTAATTATTGATTCAATTTCTTTAGTAGATACAAGGCCATTCAGATTATTTATCTCTTCCGTGTGAGCTCTCGTAGGTTGTATCTTTCAAGCAATTGTTCCTTTTTATCTACATTATAAAATGTGTGGGCGCAGAAGTGTTCATAAAATTCCTTTATTGTCCCTTAATGTGCACTTGATCAGTAATGACGACCCCTCTTTCACTTCTGATGGTAGCAATTTGTGTCTGCCCCCTTTTTTCTTAGCCTGGATGAGGGAATCGTAAGGCTGTTTCCCTCGCGCTGCTCGGCCCTCTGCCGGGACGCAGCTCCGGGGCGGAGCGTCTGAGGGGCCACTCTGCGCCTTTCCTCTGCACTATGGCACTCAGGGACATTTTCCCCTGACAGGTAGCGTCTTAGTTGCAAACTAGCCCGGAAGAGAAAATCCTGCGCTCACACTAGCGACAGCGGCAATGTGTGGCTTTGCGGCCGTGGGCACCTGGCACAGCCGCGCAGGCTCCGTGCTGCGTCTCCACCGCGCCCGTCCAGCCCCGAACGTCGCAGCAGGAAAACCAGGGCGGCAGAAAGGGCACTGGGTGGAAGGCAGGAAGTGGGACTCCATCTAGCTCACTGCCGGGTGGTGACAGAGAGACAAATCTGAGTGTTACTCAAGATACCGGGAACACGGCCTATGGCCGCTCCTCTCCACGGAGTCCCGTGAACAGGCGCAGCCGCTGGGCGGGAAACAAGACTCCGCGCAAGCCCCTGGAGCGTGAAGAAGTCGCCTCTCCCGGCCTGCGACCCAGCACGCTGGGAGGCTGAGGCCGGAGGATAGTTGATCCCGGAAGTTTGAGGTCGCAGTGAGCTGTGAACTCCAGCTGGAGTGACAGAGAGAGACTTTGGCTCAAAAAAAAAAAAAAAAAGTCACCTCTCTTGTCCACTGAACTTTCCATGCCAAAGATAAAGCTGTGGCATAAAGTTAGATCTGCGAGTATTTGAAAGAATTTAAATATCTGTTAGTAACATATGGTCTGTGTATTACTGATATTTATATGGAAATGGCCATAGAAGATTTACGTGGAAATGACCACAGCATTGCATAAATATCATAAGGATTTTATTGATTTGTCATATTACATTATATTTATTGCCTATATAGCACAATATAATCTGGCATATTTGATTGACTATATGAACTAAATTTTGTCTTCCAAATCTTAACATTTACACACGGTAAAAACTTACTATACCATTAACTTGCAACCATTAGCATAAAGTGATTCTACTATATCTCAGGGAGTATTCAATTCTTTAACCTCCTCTTACTTCCAAATTTTTCCTTCTAGGATCAAAATATGCATGTAAATCGCAACTGCAGGGTAATACTTTATCCTCATATACTTTTTTTTTTTTGAGACAGAGTCTCACTCTGTTGCCCCAGGTAGAGTGAGTGCTATGGTGTCAGCCTAGCTCACAGCAACCTCAAACTCCTGGGCTCAAGCAATCCTTCTGCCTCAGCCTTCCAAGTAGCTGGGACTACAGGCATGTGCCACCATGCCCTGCTAATTTTTTCTCTATATTTTTAGTTGTCCAATTAATTTCTTTCTATTTTTAGTAGAGACGGGGTCTCACTGTTGCCCAGGCTGACCTTGAGCGATCCGCCCACCTTGGCCTCCCAGAGTGCTAGGATTACAGGCGTGAGCCACCACGCCCGGCCTATCCTCATATACTCTTTTATACTGCTTCAGAATGATTTAAAGATTTTCTTTGCTACTCAAAACAGTTTAGTGAAATAAATATCCTTATTTCTTACTCTTGAAAAAAATTAAAGTTCAAACAGCTTGAGTGAATATTCTAAGGATCACAGAGGTAATTAGAACCAGCATTAGAATATTCAACCCTCAAATAAATTTTTTTTCTGGAATCTCCATGACGACATATTTTTCTCTGCTCTTTAATACTGCTAGTGTAAAATAAGTGAAGATACCATTCTCATGGGAATCAAAGAATATGGGAGGAATTTGAAGATTTATCTGATTCAATTCATTCATTTTATGATGAGAAAATTAAGATCAGTGAAATTCTTGCCTACGGTCTCCTGACTTGAAACATTGCCTTCTCCACCACATTTTGCTGATATTTGTACCAATTTTTTAAATGTGTGATATTATTAAGGTGTACACTCTCTATTACTTCCCTCATATATAAGCTGCTGATTATTTGGAAAATAATTATGCAGTTTTTGTACTTTTCAGTTCTTTTCACCTTTTTAATCACTAATAGTGTTTTGGGGGTTTTGGATTCTTTTTCTTTATACACTTCAAGATCATAGTGTTTTGAATTTTTAACAAGATCTTCATGTTGGCAATGAAAATGTAAGTTATAAGATGTTCGTGACAATTTTTCAAGGGGTATGTAGAGAAAAGTTTTGAAATTGATAGCTAAATTTTAATCTCCATCTGTAGGTTTCACTTAAGTATGATTTTGTCTATAGCCCCCATTTTCACAAGTAATGAGAGTTAACTACAAAGACACCAAAGAGAAAAGGAAAATATTGGCCCACTGTGAGTTAGAAAAGTCCCTAAAAATAAAAATTATAAATATTTTGCTGGCCAAGTAACAAGTTGAGTAAAAGAGTGAGTGTAGCTTATTACATTGGCTTATGAAAGGTGTCACTAGGATTGCACATTTATACAAAATTTGGCCAGGTGCCAGCTCCTCCTTCTGTAAGAGCCATGGCAAGATGCACTGTCTCTGATGAGGAATCGCCGACATACACACAGAATATCTTGGAACTTGAGAGCCCAATGAAGACTCTTTTGGGGTTTCATATAGCCTGCTGGCCCTGTGGGCAAATACTTGCTATTTAACCAGCTACAATGGCAGAGCCCTCGAGGAGTCTTAGCAAGACCAGGTACAAATCATCTGTTACCAAGAAATAATCCTGACAAGTTAGTACAACTCACCTGAAGCTCCTCACACCGATGGTTACAAAGCACCACTATTAATTAAACAGTGTGTTTCCTGCTTTGACCAGGGGTCAGCAGGTGCTTTAGCAAAAGAGCTCAGGCTAATTCTAACCTGCTGGAATTAATCCTTACAGCACCTACAGTTAACTGGAGTTTCTGAATCTTAAAATAGGAATATGTTGGGCTTTAGTAGATAGTTTCAATTTTTTCAAAGCAGTTGATCCACACCTGTGGCAGTGTATGGGAGTTCCATATACTTGGTATCCCTGTCAGCACTTGACATGGTCAGTCTTTTTAAGGTTGTCCATTTAATATAAAGTTTTTCATGGTGATTTTTGTTTGCATTTCTCTGATGAGTAATGATACTAAACATATTTCCATATATTTGTTACCCATTTTGTATATCTTCTTTGGGGAAGTATGTGTTAACTCTTTTACATTTTTTTGACAAAATTTATTGAAGTATAATTTACATTCCATGCCATTACTCCATTTTAAGTGAACAATTAAATGATTTTTAGTAATTTTACCAAGTTGGACAGCTATTCACATAAATCAGTTTTAGAAGATTTCCTTTCCCCTACTAAGTCCCCTAATTCCCATCCCCAACTCCATTTCAAGCACGCCCCTCCCCATCACAATACTCTCCACATCCCTCAACTGTGGATCTACCCTCCGAACTCCCAAATCCCTGGTGGACACCACACCATTTGAGCACTGTAGTGTTTATCAGTCAGTACCAATTTGATGGCAAACACCTGTGGAGCCCATTGTTCCAATCTTGTGTCACTTCACTTTGAATAATGGGCTTGAGCTGAATCCAGGATAATATAAGTGGTGCTAGCTCACTGTCATTTCTTAAAATTGAGTAGTATTCCATTGTGAACACATACCAAATTTTAATAATCCACTCATGAATTGACAGGCACTTGGGTTGTTTCCACGACCTAGCAATAGTGAATTGTACTGCCATAAACATTCAGGTGCAGACGTCTTTATTATAGAATGCCTTATGCTCTTTTGTGTAGATGCCTAATAATGCTATTGCTGGATCAAATAGTATTTCTATTTTTAGTTCTTTGAGGAATCTCCAAATTCTTTTCCACAGAGGTTGCACTAATTCGCAATCCCACCAGCAGTGTAAGAGTGTTCCTGTCTCTCCACAACCTCACTAGCATTTGTTGTTTTGGGATTTTTTGATAGAGGCCAATCTCACTGGGGTTAGGTGGTATCTCATGGTGGTTTTGATTTGCATTTCTCTAATGATTAGAGATGTTGAACTTTTTTAATATGTTTTTTGGCCATTATTCTGTCTTCTTTGGAAAAGCTTCTGTTCATTTCCATGCCCATTTACAAATGGGGTTCTTTGATTCTTTCTTATTAATTTTTTTGAGTTCTAGGTATATTCTTGTTATCAGACCTTTATCGGAGGTGTAGAGAGCAAATATTTTCTCCCATTCCGTAGGTTGTCTATTTGCTCTAGCGATAGTTTCTTTGGCTAGGCAGAAGCTTTTTAATTTGATCAGATCTCATTTGTTTATTTTTGTTGCTGCATTAATTGCTTTGGGGGTCTTCTTCAAGAGTTCTTTGCCAAGGATGATATCTAAAACTGTCTTCCTGAGATCTTCTTCAAGGATTCTTAAGGTTTCATGCCTTAGGTTTAGTTCTGTAAGCCATCTCGAGTGTATTTTTGTGAGAGGTGAGAGGCAGGGATCCAGTTTCATCTTTGTGCATGTAGCTATCCAGTTTTCCCAGCACCATTTATTGAAAAGAGATTCTTTTCCCCAATGTATATTTTTGTCTGGTTTATCAAAGATTAGGTTACCATATGCAGATGGTTTCATCTCTGGACTCTCAGTCCTGTTCCAAAGATCGATGCTTCTGTTCTTGTGCCAATACCAGGTTTATTTAATTATTGTTGCTTTATAGTACAACTTGAAGTCTGGAAGACTGATGCCTCCCAGCTTGTTCTTTTTGCTTAAGATTGCTTTGGCTATACGAAGTCTTTTCTGTTTCCATACAAAGTGAAGAATTATTTTTTCTAGGTCTGTAAAGAATGAAGATGGTACTTTGATGGGAATTGCATTTATTCTGTAGATCGCTTTAGGTAAAATCGACATTTTAACAATATTGATTCTACCAATCCATAAGCAAGGTAGATTTTTCCATCTTTTTCCATCTTCTACAATTTCTTTCTTTAGTGTTTCGTAATTCTCCTTGTATAAGTCTTTTGTGTCTTTTGTTAAATTTATTCCTAGATATTTAATTTTTTGTGGGGCTATAGTAAAGGATATTACCTTTTTGATTTGAGTTTCAGCTTGACTGTTTTTGGCATATATGAATGCCTCTGATTTGTGCACATTGATTTTATAACCTG
>CAUYRT010010191.1:0-33546 GCA_963574885.1 Lepilemur ruficaudatus
AAAAAAAAAAAAAAATGTACTCAGACTAACTCGAGAGCCATGCAAAAACTTATATCTCAATATTGTAGTATGACTCTGTACTTCAGCCCAAAATTTTAACCCATCTGATTAAAAACTTTATACCCACCAAATAAATTTGGCTGTAAATTGCTTTTAGTAATTTCTGAATATCAAATTCACATTCAGAAAGAGAACTCACAAGCTCTTAAGTTTAAAACAGGAGTTCAAAAACAACAGCACTGGGAGGAGGAAGGAGGGGAGGGGCAAAAACCTACCTAACGGGCACAATGAACACTTTGGGTGATGGGCACACTTATAGCCATGACTCAAGCCTTACAAAAGCAACCCATGTAACCAAAAACATTAATATTTTGAAATTTAAAAAAACATAATAGCACACTATCTCCGAAATGTTTTCCCCAAGGTCAAGTTCCCCAGAAATAAACCCTGATATTTTGAGGCTAGGAAAAAACAGCAGCAGCAGCACTATTGAAAACATAGTTTAAACAAGATACTACTTATTTGGATAAGAATCAGGTATGTTTACATTTATAATGGGGGAAATCATTTTAAAGTTCCTTCCCTATGATCATACAAAAGATAGTACCTTAATTAAAAACTCATATTTAATTAAAATGGAAAGGACAAATATTAAAAAATTTAAACATTCAATAACAAAATATAGCAATACTTCATTTTTCTGTCATTGAGAGAGGAATAAGGTCTTCTCAAAATTATACTGTCCAGAAAACAAAGCGGTTTTCCTTTCAAGGAAGAGCTTTAAAAAAAAAAAAAATTTTTTTTCAATAGGAATCTTTTTATTATGCTTCTTCCATTTCAGTACCTCCTTTAAGAGAAGAAATCAAAATTAATTTTACCTTTTCTTGTTAACTTGTACAAATCAGTATAAGCATTCATTTCTTTAATATATAGTAATCTTTTTAAAAAAAATTTGCAACTACTCCCTTTGTAGAGTCAGGTCAACCAACTGGCTTTTATGTCAGGAGGCCAACTATCATTTTTCCTTATGGTTTTACGTTCTATTAAATTCCTCAAATCTTTCCTGCTAGCTTCTTCATCTTTCTAATTACAATTAGTTCATCAGAAGAAGGGCTGGCAAGCAGAAAATGTACAAAAGTCAATTAGGCTGAATTTATCTGGAGTAAAGCACAAAGCTTTAAAGGAGACATTCACAGGCCTGCTCCTGATTGCTTACTTCCAGAGGACCAAAGCTACAGGCCAACTGACTAACAGGTGAAAATTACGAGCCTGAAAATGCTAAAGGTTGAAGTTTTTCATTCAAACCCAAAGTTATATAACAATTACTCTAAAAAAGAAACTGTTTTCCTAATACTCAATATTATTCAAACATGACTCATCCAAACTTCAAATTTAAAAAGATAATAAAAGGAAGGGAAAGGAAGGGTACTCTTCATCCTTCTTTGGTGAGTGGTAGAAACTTTCAGTCCAAAGCAACTGTTTGACCTGCGATAACTTACCTAGAACTTCTGTAGCTTTTTAAACAAATAATAAAACACCCTTGCAAATACTCTAAACACATTGTATCTTGAAAGTAATTGAACAGGAGAGGAAATAGGAGAGGAGAAATCAAAGGTAATTTTTATTTTCATCCCAAATATTCAATTGACTACAAGCAATCCTTGACTTATGTAATTCAACTTCCAGTGATTCACATTTGTAGTTTAGCCAATTTATACCCTTATTTCTAGGGCACTGTTTTCTCAGACTGCTAGCTGCTACCCATTTTGTGTTACGTGAAACTAACTTAGTCTTACTTAATTAGCGTTATTTTTTTTAATGAAATGGGAATAGAACTAAATAGAAAATATCAGAAAACATCAAAACTGTAATGGTAAGTACTATTCATATAGCTGGTTTCAATTATATTTATGTTGGTGTTTAATATGACAAGATATAAAGTATATTTCTCTTACTGTAAGTCAAGGTAAAAAACTGCAGGGGAAATGGATTTAAGAACTAAGCCCTAAGCTTACAGCATACATGTAAACTTCCAAATTAGTCTCCTCCCTGTAGTGCTCAATGCAAAGCTCCCTCGGGTTCCAAGTATCAGTCTACAGCACAGTTCCTTTCCATAGCAGCTTCCAGTTCAAAACAAACACAAGCAAAAGCTCTGAGATGACCTCAGGCTGTGGGCCCAATCTGCAGGGGGACTGGGAGGTGGGAAGGAACTATTCCAAGTGGAGCAAAATGACGACAAATAAAGAGAACACAAATAGTAAATGGGCAAAGCAAATAAATGAAATTGATTTTCTCATATTCTTTGAAGGTAATTCCAAAGGAAGAGTTCCAAATATATCTGGAATAATGGCAGCTTCAACTAAGAAGAAGTACACAAACTTCCTAAGAGACAAATTAGATGATTAATATCCATTTGAGTGTATGAGCTTTGTATGTTGGTTGAGTTTGGTGTTTTTATTTAGTCTCATTGCTTTATGTTCCTATCTCAGATTCAATCTGTCCAAATCACTGACTAAAAGGGTGGGAACACTTCACTAATGAAGAACGTTGTCAGCTCTTTTAAACACAGAGTTGGGACTGAAAATGTAAGAATTTTGATTTTGGAATATATAAGGCTCTGTACCTTTGAATTTTGCCACAAACCAAGGAAAACTTTAAAGCCACTTGATAAAGTGAAGAAAGTATGGTGAGAGAACAAAAGAGAGGAAACTCCAGACACACAGGAGTTTGATTTAAAAGGCATTAGGGCCCTTTGTAACACCAGGGTGATGCTGATAAGATAAATTTGGAAAGATCAACAGCTAATGCTTAGACTTGAAGTAGCTAACAAAATTTTCAAAAACATGTAAGGGAAGAACAAAGCAGACAATCCTGAGTTGGTTTCTCAAAGCATTAACAAATGATTTAGATCACAGTAAAGGTTCCCATCAAAACTCTGCCTGTAAGAACATTTTTGATTTCCTTCACTCTAAAAGAAGCTTTTTTTACTTTCTGATTTTCTACAATAAGATCATGATAAGTAAAAAAAGATTTTTAAACTCCTATATTCTAATAATGTCTCATCAAAATATAATTTTATGCTAGGTTATACTGTTATCGTATTTTATGTATTCTTTATAAAATTTTACATCGCATTTTATGTATTCTTTATACATTTTATATTATGTAGTATAATATGTAGTTTTTAAGAAGTCAAAAATATGGTTTAAAAAGATATGCATCAAGTCCTTGATCAAAACGTAATCTAGTATAACACCGTTTCTAAGAGAAAAATATATTAAAATTACATATCATAGAGCTCCTCTTCAAAAAAAAGTAACCCACAGTAAGTGCAAGGAATGCCTGTATTTCCCAAATGTTTATTTTACAGATCATTTTAAAGGTAAGTTGAGATGAAAATATAAAGTAAGGAAGAAATATAGAGTAATGAAGATATTTAAACAATATACCTCTTCCTCCTCCCCCTGGAAGCAAAGGTGAGAGTCTGAGTGGACCCTCCAACAAAGTTGGAGGAGAGAGAAAAGCTCTCGTTTCAGATGAAGGCCGACCCAATGGTGAGGGACCATATGGGGAATGCTCTGGAATAATTAAAACAGCATATTTAAATTCATAGTTTCAGTAAGCTACACTATAAAGTTAGAATCCCATTTCAACAATTGCCATCAGGTTATCCTATTGTGAATTTAAGTTTAATCCAAGTCCTGATCACTAACTATGCCTTTGGTTCTGCTAATATAGAATAGAATTAAATATGGAGCCTAGTGTTTTTAAAGTTTGTCTACCAAATAGATACTTTATAATCAATAAAAACATTGCCCTACTGATAATTAATACACTAAACAGTCATACATATTAAGCAAAGGATATTGGTGATACATTTTAGTTATAGAAAGATTTGGGGTGCATGAAGTTTGTTTGGTTTGGTTTGGTTTTTAACGGCAGTATGCTTCCAGTATGCAACATGGAAGTGCTCAGTTTAAATCAGGGCCAGATAAGCTGTGTTGGGCCATGAATCATCTGATTACAAAAAGTAGAAAAATGCATAAAATACCCTGAAGCATCACAAATTACTTTCAGTGAAAACTCAGTTTACATATATTATTTATCAAATAAATCAATTTATCTATAATGCATATCACTAAGAGCATTATGATTTTACAAACTTTACCACTCCCAAATAATGGTTATACTTCCAAAGGTCAAAATTTAACAATAAAAAACAAACAAACTTAAATACCACCAAAATAACACTTTTTAAACATGTTAAGTTTTTTTGAATGTAGCTGATATAATATTCAAATCAGTTACAACAAAAGATCAAAGCATTATTTACCCTTCCTCAGACTTCTGCATTGGTTCAGACAAAAATTCCTTCTGTATCTTTTCTTTTCCCCACCACAAACTTTGTTACTACTTAAAATTTGTTATAATCTTACATTTTCAAAATGTAGAAATAGACTTTCATTTTAATGGTATTTGACTCTCAAAGGTGATTTTTATAACTTCCCAACATTAAAATGGGATTCTATCTACATAAAGATAGATTTATTTTCAGTTCCTCATAAGCTTAATTCCAGTTCAACCAAAATTATTATGAAAATGCTTCACCATTTTGAATAGTTTGAAATCATTAAAGATACCAACTCAATAATAAATGGATAGAAATATTAAATACATCCTATGAAAAACTGGTCCTCCCTTGGGGTAATTTAAGCAATCAAAACTCAGGTTATTAGTTTTTTCTATCTTTTAAATTGATACTTTTAAATAATTAAAAACTGACTATTTTAGTTCTCATTTTTATAATTCAAGCAAATTCCAAAGTATAGTTAATATGTAAACAGTCACAATACTATTCCATTTAAGCACTCTTTATTCAGTCATTCTCCAAAAAAATAGTTAATCAGTATGTTACTATATGCCAAGCACTTGGCTTTTCAAGGAGCTCAGGGTACTAAATATACACCATCTTACAAAATCCCACCAAGAAAGGGAGACAGCAATAATTTGCATTATTGCTGGGGAAACAAAACCTGGAAACTTGGAAGTTTGTGAGAGAGCTTAGACTAGAGATGTGGCTCCAAAATCTAAAATATTTATAAATAATAGTGTTAATTTACACTAATATAAACTATATTGCAATATATATATACAGAATATGTATTTTAAAGGAGGGATTAAAAAAAAAAAGACTACCTCTGCCAAATGCTGTATTTGGAACATCAAGTGCATAAGGATCTTTTTCTAAAAGTTCAAATTTAAACTCTGTTTCAGTTAATCTGCAAATAAAGAACAAACATCTCTAAGTTACTCATCCAAAAGGAGCACCCACATTTCAAGAAAAATACTACTACTAAGTACAAGCTCCTCTTCCGTATCTCATTATCTGCATAGAAGAAACAAATCCTCTAAAATTATTCTAACCAAATATCTTTATCTCCCACTACTTATAACCAGGGTAACCAATTTCATGTTGCCTACGGATAGTGATGTTTTGTTTAGATTTGGAATTGCTTCTTTTTCAGAACAAGACTATCATTAGTACTATATTACAGAATCCAAATTTTCAAAATAGAAGAGTCCTTCAAGGTCAACCAGTTCAAGTCTATCATTTTATAACTAAGGCAATTGAGGCTAGGAGTTTAAATGATTTATTCAAAATTAAATTGCCAAGATTAAAACATAGAGTTCCTGGTCCTGAGTCATGTATACTTTCCACTATAATGTGACCCATATGATTTCAGTCATAACATAAAATTGGAAATCCCATTAACTCATCCTACTATTTTACCCCTAAACCTTTTATCTTAAAAATGTGACATTTTAAAAGAATCTTATTTCTAGTTCTTGAAGATCAGATCTGAAATAAAGCATGTATCATTTGATTTTAATTTCTGACAGTAGAAAAGACAAGCAAGAGGACTAAAACTAATATTGGATAATGTTAATAGTACATTATGGCAGGAAATTATAACACACTGGGAAGACTGTTACCATCTTCATAAGAAAGCATTCACTCTTCCCTTCGATTGTACAGTGTACACTTTTATTATCTTTCATTTTATTATTGTAAAATAATGCCATCCAACACAATAAAACCAGGGAATGAGAGAGATAATAAACATTTATTCCAACTACTCATCCATTAAAAGACGCTGATACTCTGAGCATTACTTTGTCAGAGAGATTCATCCTTTCTCTTTCATCCATTTTTACTTCCCTTCACCTATAATGGTTTTAAAAAAATTTAAAGATATACTTTTTACAGAAGAATCTGTGAACAGTTTCCTTCAAGTGCCACTTCACTGACCTCTCTAAGACTAAGTACTTTAAATTAAAAAAACTTTTCACTCCTAGTATAAGTAACAGATATTTCACAATGAGATACGTTAGATTTACTGCAAGTTTTCTTATTTATCCTTATAAAAGTATTATCTAATTAATAAAGTAACTAATAATAAAAGTAATAGCTAATTTAAAGTTTTTAAAGTGTTCTCATTAAAGATACTTACTTTTGTCTGTTGTGAGCATTTTCTTTCCTTAAATCATTGAGGTTTCTTTCAGCAGTCCGAGCTGCCAACTTCAAGAAAATAATATATTTTTAAAATACATTTATACAAACTTAAAACCAAAAATAAACATAAAAATCTCAATGATGGTATACAAATATCACAGTCACCTAAGTATCCATTTCGGTAAACTCAATGTAAAGCATTTTAATTTAGGGAATTATTTTAAAAGTGAATGAGTTTTATGAAAACAGAAGACATATGCCTAAGGCTGGAATTTAATCGTGTACTTGCCAATGAATGTAGCTATCTTGATGTGAAATCCAGGATTAGCATTATTTGGTGCTATAAATACCCAAATAACATGATAAGAGCTATGTAACAGAATGCAAGCTTAGCGCAATGGAAATGAAGACTCCTGGTCATTATGCATAGCAGCATTGACCATGGAACAAGGTAATGATCTCTGGAGTGAAATCACTATAATTCTGTGAAACTATAAAGGTCTAAATAGCCTTACAGCATGCCAGTACAGGACACTGTTTTAAATGGCTGAATATAATCAATGCATGTTGCTTGTTTATTAAGTACACAGCATTGTATGGATCATATTCTTGTAAGTCTTCTGTATTTGTTTAATGATATTTTTATTTAATAAAATAGAATGTTAAAATTAGAATATATGTTATAGAAAATAAAGCTCACACTTTTAATAAACACCAAGAATATGTAATATTCTCAAATAGTTGTGGGCAAAGGTTAAATTTGTATGGTATACTCCATGTTTCCCAGTCATTCTATGGACTCTGAAGATTAGATGCAGTGGTGTGTGGAACAGCCTGGCCAAACTAACATAATCCACTAAGAAACTAATGTAAGTCTATGATCACAATTTTTAATAAGTAAAAGGAACTACACTATCAAATTTGTGTTCATTTAAAATTGTGAACGACACATTAGAACTGACTTTAACTGATCAAGGAATAAATTATGTAAATATTCCCCAAAAATTCACTTAAATATATTTTAGCACTATCAAAAAAGATCCCACGTGTAAATTTTTTCAAATATGTAATCTCATACTTAATTTTGCACTAACAAAAAAGAACGCTACACCAATAACAATTTTAGTTAGTAAAATATATTAATTCATTTAACTGTTAACAATGCAGAACCAAAATTATTTCTAAACTTAAATGTATTCTGCACAGAATATGTCTATGCAAAAAATGTATATTTTACACAGAATATGTCTACATAGTCTACACAGTATAACATATTTACTCTTAAGCATAAGACCCAAAATATATATATATATCAATATTAAAGATATGCTACTATATATATATAAATAAACTGATGACAAATGCTTACAGACTTTTGAAAAACTTATACCCAAAAGTTAAGTGAAACTGTAATTTCAGTGAATGAACACACTAATCTAAAACACTGTACTCAAATACTGAATACTTACAATATGCAAAGTATTCTGTTAAGTGCAGATGTTAAGAAAAAAGAAACAGTCCCTATATTACAGAGCTTAAATCTTTTGATAAGGACAAATATAAATGACTACAGTAAAGAACAGAATGACCTGCCACAGGACACATGAAAATAAAGTACTACATGAATTCAAAGAAAGAAAAGATTAAATCTAAAAGGATGCAACAAAGAAATGCTCAGTGGAGAAAGTACAATGGTAAAAATTAGACTTTTACTAGTATTAAGGTAAAAACTGTAACAGTAAAAAAGTAGAAACAAACTAAAGCTTATCAAATGAGAAAGGTTTTTATAAAGTATGAAAAACATTCACAGAAAAAGATCTAAGATATATTAAGAAAACGAGTTATAAACAGTAAGATATGACAATTCCTTATTTTTAAAACATATATATGCTTTCATGTCTAAATGCATTCAAAAAACGTATAGGGTAAACGAAAGTTATATTGGTGATTAATTCTTTATGCCTTTATGTATGGTCTGAACTTTTCAGGGTATATAAACAGGGTATATTTTCTACATGTTTTAATTTAAAATCAATGTCATATTTACTAAACAAGAAATTCAACATACAGTAACATAAAAAGTACAAGACTTAGAATCTGAAAGATCAGAATTTCAATCTCCACTCTTCACTCTCTAATCATATGGCCTTCAGCTGTTTCCTCATCTGTAAGTCTGGAATAGTAATACCTACTTCACAGAGTTATTGAGTGGACTGAATTGAGTAACATATGTAAAATGCCTTTAAGTACAGTGCCTAGAACACAAGAGATTTTAATAAACACCCTCTCCGTATCTAAAAAGTAATCTACATCTGAGTATTTAAAAAGTGGTACAGAGTGGTAAAGAAGACTAAATTCATCTCCAAGCCCAACTTTAATCTTCACTTGAATCCTGAATATCACGGCATACAGAATCACAGAACTGAGAAGGACCTGGACATTCAACACACCTAATCTCTCACCCTGTGCTGGAATCTCCAGTCCAACATGCCTAAGAGACATCTACCAAGCTTCAGTACAACGATAATAGTAGTTAACATTTATTTACTGTTTACTGTGTATTAGGCACTTGGCAACAACGTTACACAAATTATTGCATTTAATCATCATAATAATCATATGAAACAGGTGCTATTGGTATCTCTATCTTATTTATAAGGAAATTGGTAGTAGGTAATAGAGCCAGGATACTACTATCCAAGACAGGCTGATTACAGATCACATCTGCACCTACTGTGCAAGCTGTCTCCTCTTGAAGACTCCTAGTGACAGGTACTCCAAGGGCCAGCTATTACAACAGTCCTACATGTTAGAGAAGTCTTTCTTATAATTAGTCAAAATCGGCATCCTTATCACTTCCTCACACAGTTAACTCCTCTGAAGCACAGACATACTTTCGCATAATGGCCCTTTTCTCAACATGTATCAAGTAACTCAACATTGAGAATCAGACAACTGCATGACCTTTAGAACTAGACATCATTTAGTCCAATCCTATTGTTTTACAAATAAGCAGAGAGGCCCAAAGAATTTTAATATTTGTCCACAACTAAATTAGTGGCAATCCAGGGCCCTAAAACAATGAATCCATGAATATCACATCCCCTCCCCCAGAGAATATAAACTCCTTTCAAAGAAGCAATGTGCTGAAAGCAGAGAAGGAAAAATCAGATTTTGTGAATAACTGTGTTGTAACAAAGTATTTCGTTCACAAAAAACAATTCATTACTGGTGAAATTTTTAAAAAGTGATTTTCCTTATTTTAACCTAATTTAAATGAGTAATCCACCTTCTGAAAGGAAAAAGCACAATTTGACAAAAGAACTTGAAGGAAATTTAAAACTTACCCAATTATCATGTGCTTTTTTCTCATGGGAAATAATCTGAAAAAGAAAGTCATTAAAATACCACTGACAATTTTTTTTTAAGTGAAAAACATTCACATCTACCACTATGATTTTATTTTTTTAAGAGATGGGGGTCTCACTCTGTCACTCAGGCTGGAGTGCAGTGATGTAGTCAATCACAGTCACTGTAACCTCGAACTCCTGGGCTCAAGTAATGCTCCCCTCCCTCAGCCTCCCAAGTAGCTAGGACTACAGGCATGCACCACCACATCCAGCTAATTTTTAAATATTTTGTAGAGACGGTGCTTGCTATGTTGCTCAGGCTGGTCTCAAACTCCCGGCCTCTAGCCATCCATCCCCCTCAGCTTCCCAAAGTGCTTGAGATTAGAGTTGTGAGCCACCACCAGGCCTACCACTACAATTAAGTGTCTAACTCATAAACTCAAAAATACCCCAAGTATCTGGAGTCAGTAAGCAACATTTTAAAGCACAAATTTTCATGTACACATGATCTACTATATTACACTTTTAAAATAAAAACTGACTGTAGAGACAGTTAAAATTTTTGTCTAGTAAACTTCTACTTTACGCAATAATTAACTACAACAGAAGTTGCCCATTAACAGGTAACTAGACAGATGAATAAGAGACCTTAGGGCTGATAAATGTTTATTTATGCAACAGAATCCACATTCCCAAAGCAGCAGGGGAAATGGCATCTTTTTTTTTTTTTTTTTTTTTTTGAGACAGAGTCTCACTCTCTTGCCTGGGGCTAGAGTGCCCTGGCATCAACCTAGCTCACAGCAACCTCAAACTCCTGGGCTCAAGCAATCCTTCTGCCTCAGCCTCCCAAGTAGCTGGGACTACAGGCATGCGCCACCATGCCCGGCTAATTTTTTTTCTCCATATATTTTTAGTTGTCCAATTAATTTCTTTCTATTTTTAGTAAAGATGGGGTCTCACTCTTGCTCAGGCTGGTTTTGAACTCCTGAACTTGAGTGATCCACCTGCCTCAGCCTCCCAGAGTGCTAGGATTACAGGCGTGAGCCACTGCGCCTGGCCTCAATGGCATCTTTAAATAAGATGCAGGGTGCCAGTGGCTCAGGCCAGTAATCCTAGCACTCTGGGAGGCGCTGAGGTGGGAGAATTGCTTGAGTTCAGGAGTTCAAGACCAGCCTGAGCAAGGGCAAGACCCCGTCTCTACCAAAAATAGAAAAAATTAGCAGGGTGTGGTGGTGTGGACCTGTAGTCCCAGCCCAGTACTCGGGAGAGGCTGAGGCAAGAGGATCACTTGAGCCCAGGAGTTTGAGGTTGCTGACCCAGGAGGTGAACTAGGATGACTCCATGGCACTCTAGCCTGGGCAACTGAGGGAGACTCTGTCTCAAAAATAAGTAAATAAAATAAAATAAATAAGATTTCTTATCCCAGAATCTTTGGCTTCCTGGAAATGTTCCACAGCCACATGAAACACCTCAAAAGAAGTGTACAACTGGTCAAGTAATTACATTCCTGCATCATTTCAAACAAATCAGAATTGTTTTAAATTACAAACACAAAACACACATACACATACCTGCCCTTGATAAGAATGAATGGTTCTCTCCAATTCTTCTTCAAGATCTTTGGCTCGCTTTCTAAATGGAACAAACAATTATTCTACCATTAACATATATTATAAGAAATGACAGAACATACTCTCTACTAAAAAATATTAATTAAAACACCCAGAGTGCTCAATTTCATATAAAAAATAACTCCAGAACTCCACATATTAAGAAATAATTAACTCTGAGAGGTCCTAAAGTATATTTTTTCCTACTCTAATTTCAACATTAATTACACCTTAAAAATACTACTACTTGGGTTTACCTAAACCAAAAGTCATGCAAAGATCTATATGAGAGATATATATATTCATATATACATATATATATATATATATTTTTTTAAGAAGCATGCCCTTGGAAAATTTATTCAGATATCTGTAATTTTAATAGAATTCTAGGAAATTAGAAACCTTGTAAAGTAAAATGGTACTTATTACCTTTATGAGACTAACAGATAATTCCTTCTTTTGGATAAAACCCAAGTTTGGTTTTCTTAAGGTAAAATGAAGTATCACAACTACTCGGAAATAGCTGTATCTTGCCCCTTTTTCTCTCTAGGTTCCTCGGATCTAGCGAGGATCGAACCAACGTAAAAACTGGATTTACAGTCTTATAAACACTTCTTCAGAATGCTAATTTGGGCACACTTCATTCTGTGGCACACTTGTTGATTTGTTAATATTGTATACATTCTTCCCAGTTTGAACCAAAAGGGGAGAGACCTTGAAATTAATGTCTATTCATAAATTCCTTGACATTAACATAAAATAGAATTGTCCATATTCAATTGTGAGAGATTTAAAAATCACACACCCCAAAAGGAAAACATATTTCCTCTTTATATTTTCTGTACAATTGCATAACAGCAAGAAATCTAAATGAAAATTAATAAAACAAAAATGTTATTTATTTTCAGTTGATTTATTATTTTTTCTGGTTTTAAGTTTTCAGATACCCTTCCCACTCCAAAAAGAAAGGGGGGAAATATCTTTAATACCTGTAGGTCTCCAGCTCTTCAGCTGCATGGCTGATCTTTTCATCTACTTTGGAAAGTTTCTCTTCTTTCTCTAACCGGTGATTTTCCTCTACTGTTAATTTCCTTAAAACAAAAAATGTTTGAATTCTTTTAATGCATGTCATAAAACAATCCATTATAACTTTTTAACTGTATCAAAACTGGTGTATTCCATAAAATTATTTTCATAATACCACTAAAAACATCACATGCAGGGAAAAAAAGTACCTGTATAAATATTCCTGATGTGGAATTTAATATTATAAAGTCAAATTGTAAGGCACTATGTCTAACACAGTGCTAAAAATCTAATAGTTTCAAGAGTTTTCTATATAAATTTATCATAAAAATATAACTATTGAAGATAAATATTAATAAAAACTATTATGACTATATATCATTTATCAAGACTTCCTGAATAAAGAAGCATCACATTTGCTAGGCAAGAACTGTGTTTCAGTAATTTTTTAATTGATCGTTTTAAAAGTGATTAGGCTTCCAGGCCAGTTCACACACACACACAAAAATTATAATGAACCCAAAGTAAATATTATTATTAGTAGGGGTAGTATCAATCCTTTTTACTACTTCTAGTTCTATTATTAATAAGAACAGGTAACTTATTGAGTCATTAGTATGTGCCAGAAATTGTTCTTAGGATTTTAAATGTATTATCTTATTTATTACAACAGCTCCACAAGAAGGGTACTATTATTATTATTTTACAAAAATTAAAATGAATTACAGAGAAACTATTGACCAAGTCACAGAGCTTGCAAGGAGGGACTCCTTTATACTGTATTACCCAGACTGCTGCACATTGTATCATTAATAACACTGATCCCTCAAGAAATATTAATTCAGTGAACACCACAGAAAAACACATTTTGAAGTCCTAAATGGCTATTTCTCCTCCTTCATGAACTTCAGAAAGGAAACATGACAAACTATCAAAGAAGTCCTAACAAGGCAGCAATAAATGTTTTATATTCTACACACTACATTACCAATTGCTTAGAAAGCACTCTCCCAGGTCAGTCATTTCATAGATGTTGTAAGAAAATAAAAGTCATCTCTTTAGGAAAGCATAAAAGTGGAATGAGCATAGACACGGAGGAGAGATGTGTTTTTACAGACTATGTGGCTTGAAGAAATTCTTTGATACCCCTCCCATTGAAAGGTAAGGGCTGTGTACCTTCCCCTTGAATTTGGGTGGGTCTATTAATGATGGAAATTACATTGTGAAAGGAACCTAATGATATGACAAAAACAATCACACCTTACTTCTCATATTTAAAGCAATATACCAAGCTTCTAGGTCCTACCATTTCACTTCTCTCCAATATCAAATTTAGAAAAGTGCTAGTAATGCAATATATCTCATGAAAAACATCAAGCCAGCAAGCATCTAGAAAATGAACCTAAATTATACTTCATGCAGGCAAGAATACAAATTTAACATTTTACTGGTACTATCAACTCTCTATATTCTACTCTGAAAAACAACCAGTGGCATAATTCATTTAAAGGGTTTAATTTAAATGCAAAAATGAAATATATGATATTTTAGGAATTTAAAGCATTTCAAACTAATGAATAAAATCACAATGCAAACACACAGCTAGGATACTACTTAGTTTCCCATCTTTGCTTTGAAATTCTAAAGAAAACACCCTTTTCTTGAAATTTTAAACTCAACCACATACTTTTTTTCAAAAGATTACACTTAAAAGTATTTTTCACCTCAAATAATCCCTTTTATGTCTAAAATTTACTTTTAATATTTTTCATTGTAACTTAAAAAAAGGGGGCCCATTTCTAGGTTTACTGACTAATACCCTGAGGCTATGCTCCAACTCTTCCATTTAGTCAAGTTTATTCTCTCTCATACCCTGAGCAGTCTCAAATGGCCAAAAGTCCATAATAAATAGCAGGTTTTTATTTTTGAATTGAATCCAAAGCATGACTGAGATATATAGAACTTGGCAGTAAATGAGCCTAACCAACCACCCAGCATCTTGATCTCAATGGAACATTGTCTACCAGTCTCCAAACATATAGATTCTCCTTATTTGCCCTAGTTATGTTCTATAAAGTCACTACAAATCCTAAATTAGCAAATACTGGATCGTGGCTCCTAAGGGTAATACAGGGTTAGGTTCTTGATAGCCTCTGGTCACAACACTTTACCAACCAATTAATACATAAACTTGCTTTATATGTGCTTCAGTTTTAAAGACACCTCATTTAATATATATTGTTGTTTTATTAACATTGCACTCACAGACAACAGCACTATAACTCATGCCTAAACAAAGTTTATCTGACATGTGTTTTCTCCATAAGATAAATCACAATCTTCTTGTGCTTAGGAACACTAGACAGCAGTTCAGCGCTATGCTTGGAGGCATTTTAAACAGCGAAATCACCAATAAAAAGCATAAAAATGTAAAAATCATGGCACTAAATGTACTGCAAAAAGGACATTTAGTTTACAGAATGAGAGCTGAAACAAGAAGGCAGAATGTCACCTTGTTTGTCCTCAGCTGCCAATATGTACATTGATCAAATTTTTCATCATCCTCAATATATCCATAAATGGCCACAAAAGCTCTGCAAGTATTGATTAGGGGGTTACAAATAAATTTTAGCAACCAGGTGAATGTGCAAATACACAATCTATGAATAATGAAGACCAACTGTAATGACTCTCATTAAGTTCCTAAAACGACCTAAAAGTCTGTTACATTTCATTGCCCTTCATGATGAAAAAAATAGGTACTGTGGTGGTATTTTAAAATCTGGAGTCTCCAAACAGGTATCTCAAGAGTCTTCTATGTACCTACATCTGTAGGCATCAGCATACACATGCACATACTCTTTCACTCCAATATACAAAATCACTAAGCATATTTATTCATATATTCAACAAATATTTATTGAAGAGCTATCACATGCTACACATAGTTTTAGGCACTAGGAATACAGAAGCTAAGAAAATAAATCCTCTCATGAAGCTTACATTTAATCTGAGAAAGACACAAAATAAAAACTACCAATCAATCGCCAGGACAAGAAAAACTATAATGAAAAATAAAGCAAATAAGGGGATAAAGAGTGGTAGATATACTTTAGAGTAGCCAGGGAAGGATTCTTGGAGGCAGCATTTTATCCTAGAGCCAAATGAAATAAAGGATTGACCCACGCAAATAAATAAGGGAACATCATTCCAGGCAAAAGGAACAAGTGCAAAAAGCCCTGAGGTACAGATGTGCCTGGCATGCTAAAGATCATCAAGAAGGCCAGTGGGGCTGGAGGGTACTGAGGGAAAAAGAAAATGAATATTCTAAAACTGAAGAAGCAGCCGGGGGCTCCAATCTTATAGGGTACTGTAGGCCAAGATAAAATCTTTGGATTGGCCAGGCACAGTGGCGCGCACCTATAATCCTAACACTCTGGGAGGTTGAAGCACGAGGATCGCTTCAGCTCAGGAGCTCAAGACCAGCCTAAGCAAGAGCAAGACCCCGTCTCTAGCAAAAACAGAAAAAATTAGCCAGGCACGGTGGAGCACACCTGTAGTCCCAACTACTCAGAAGGGAGGAAGGGTGTTGAGGCAGGAGGATTCCTTGTGCCCAGGAGTTGGAGGTTGTAGTGAGCTATGATGATGCTACCGCACCTGGGGCAACAGAGAAAGACTATGTCTCAAAAAACAAAAAAAGCTTTGGATTAAGTTCTGAGTGTGATATGAAGGCATTTGGGAATTCCAAACAAGAGAGTAACAATACCCACAATTTTTATTTTAAGGGCATCCTATATAGCACAGAGAAAACACAGTGCAGGAGGTTAAGGGTGAAAAGAGGGAAACCACTCATGAGGCTACTACAATGTATCATATACTAACTGATGACGGCCTGGACTACAGTAGTAATAATGGAAAGTGGAAAAAGTGGTCAGATTGAGGCTAGAGGAAAGCTAACAGGATTTGATGACAGAAGGAATAGAGATATAAAAGAGGGAAGTCAAGAATGGCTTGAGCAGCCACTCTCAGCAACTAGGTAAATGATACTGCCATTTACCAAGACAAGGAACACCTGGGTGGAAGCAATTTGCAAAGAAAGAAATCAGTTTTAGTATATCAGAGATAGAATTAATGGTTAGTTCAATCAAGTGAGTCCACTCAGATTCTGTGATCTAGCCTGCCAATATTAGGAAGCTTAAGGCAACAATTTACTGACTATTTACTAGACATACTGCTGGGGAATTCCAACATCATTTACAACATTCTCTTCCTTGAAAAAAAAAACTGTTTCAAGATCGAATAACTTTCTTAAAAATAAACTGCTGAAATATAATCCAATCACAAATTGAGAACTTCCAACAATCACAAGAGCTGAATATGTAATATATACTTGTAAAGCTATTTTATTTACCATTCAATGGAGTAATCAACATTTTTATTACCTGTGGAGTTTCATTTCATTTTCTTGATACAGTTCAGTCATTACTTTAAGTTTCTGTTGAAGCTTCTGATTCTCACTTTCAAACTGTGCATTTTCTGACTGCAAAGATGCTTGTTCTGTCTGAAGATTTTTAATATGTTCTAAAGAAATTTTTAAAAGTCATAATTAAAGGAGTAAATACTTTGAGTTGCACATTAACATTTCAGAAGGATAAAAATTTCTAAAAATAATTATTAATAAACAACAAAAAATCTTTAAGGTATTTTGTTTATCTAAATGCTTTCTTATTATTTTTAATTGACACATAACTGGACATATTTTTGAGGTACAGTGTGATATTTTGATACACGTATACAATGTTTAATAATCAAATCAGAGTAATCAGCACATCCATCACCTCACACATTTATCATTTGTGTTAGGAACACTCAAAATCCTTTCTTCTAGCTATTTGAAAATATACAATAAATAACTGTTCACTGTAGTCACCCCACAGTGCTACAGAACATTAGAACTTATTCCTCCTATCTAGCTGTAATTTTGTATGCATTAACCATCCTCTCCTTATCCCCCCCCACCTCCCTACCTCTCTCATAGCTACTATTCCATGCTCTACTTCTAGGAGATCAACTTTTTTAGATTCCACACATAAGTGAGAACATGCAGCATTTATCTTCCTGTGCCTGGCTTATTTCACTTAACATAACTTTCTCCAGGCTCATCCATGTTGCTGCAAATGACAGGATTCCATTCTTATTTATGGCTGAATAGTATTCCATTGTCTATGTTAGTATTTTAATTAAAGAGCTATATAAACTGTTTAAATTTTTTATTTAAATTTTTTATTATTTACAGGATTCCCGAAACCTTCCACATTCTAATTCTACCATCTAATTTTCAATCTAGGAGCTTAAAGCCAGTAAAGTTCTCAGGAAGTTTTGGGAAATGAGAGTTATGAAAGGAGATATTTTAGTTCAACATTCCCTGTGAAACTACTTCCACGTGATGAACAATACCTGTTTTTACCTAGTAAAAACTTTACCTCTCACTAACAAAGTTCTACCCAGCCTTCACTTTTAAACATAAATTTGGATATGTAAGTCAAGCCAGAAATCTGTATCTTCCGATAACAAATGCTCAAATATCCTCCAAGTTTAAACCAGATCAAGACTGGAGAGAAAAATGCCAACTGAGCTTTGTTTCAACTGCTAAACTACCTAAAAGAATCATCTATAAATTCTAAATAATTATGAATACTTCATAATTCATGTACTAATTCTTTTTTGAAAAACCTTATTTCTCTTCTAACATAATAATCTCAACTCTGAACTCTAAAATTAAGCTATCAAGATAATAACCTCAACACTGAACTTCTCTTAAGACTTAAGGTACCATCTCCACAGCATGTGTCTGAATCAACACCACAACTCTTTTTTTTTTTTTTATTTGAGACAGAGTCTCGCTCTATCACCCAGGCTAGAGTGCCGTGGCGTTAGCCTAGCTCACAGCAACCTCAAACTCCTGGGCTCAAGCGATCCTCCTGTCTCAGCCTCCAGGGTAGTTGGGACTATAGACGCGCCACTGTGCCCAGCTAAGTTTTTCTATTTTTAGTTGTTTGGCTAATTTCTCTCTATTTATAGTAGAGATGGGGTCTCGCTCTTGCTCAGGCTGGTCTTGAACTTCTGAACTCAAATGATCCGCCCACCTCGGCCTCCCAGAGTGCTAGGATTACAGGCGTGAGCCACCATGCCCGGCCGACACCACAAATCTTAATAAAAGACAAAACTCACTCTTCCATAAAGTGGGTGGGCAGTTTCCAAGATAATATTAATAAGCATGAAGATTTTAGTAATTACATGTAGTGGTATGTAATTATTGGAAAACACCCATTAATTAAACATACACACCAAAAGGACAGTTTAATATTAACATTAAATAATTAAATGCACAGGAAATTGTGCATATATGTCCTTCCACAGAAATTTTTTTAAATCTGTATCAAGAGTAATCACTTAAAAAGGAAATTAATGTTGGGTATTATCTCTATTAAAATTGTATCATCCCTATTATAAAAAAACCTATACACCAACACTTAAAACTTTAATATATTTTTATATTTCTATTCTAGCTATTTTGTTTCAAATTTTCTGTAACTTAAAAGAACACTATAAATGATTACAAAAAAAAGGCAGAAAGAGTTTAGAAGAAATCCTTCATCATCTTCTATGAATAGAAGATCAATTACAGAAATTTATCTTTCATGACCCATTAAAAAAAAGAAAGGGCCAGGCATGGTGGCTCGTGCCTGTTATCCTAACATTTTGGGAGGCCAAGACAGGAGGATCACTTGAGGCTAGGAGCTCAAGACCAGCCTGGGCAACATAACGAGACCCTGTCTCTACAAAAAACAGTAATTTTTTTTAAAAAAAGAAAGTTATGTACCCCCATAATATGCTGAAATAAAAAAAAAAAAAGAAAGATTTGGAAGAAGGGTAGCAGCAAACGTAGGGTCTCCAAATATTAGTACAAGAAAAAAAATAAAGATTTGCCCAAAAATTGTATTAAGGAATAGGGTAACTGGTGAGTAAAGTCCTAACTACTCTGGCACTTTCTACACACATTTTTTCACTGACAGTCTGTTAATATACTAAAATACAGCTTCTTAAAAGTAAGCTTCATATCTTTTCTTCTGTGAATCTCCATGGCTTTTGATATCGTGCCTTAAATATAGCAACTTTTAAGTTAATACTAATGTTTTTTTAAAATCCAATTACTAAAATTATTATACAATTACCAAAATCATGTGAGTAGGACTATAATTTTTTAATAACTTCCATCTTCAGTGGTTCAACCTTTCAAGACAATGTTTTATTATAAATGTGGTTCACTTACTGTAGAAGTTTTTGAAAATACAGATAAATAAAATTAAAATCTACCCATAATCCCATATTCAAAAATAATCATGGTTGACATTCGAATATATCCTTCCAGTCTTTTTGGATGCAAATATATATGGTGAATTTGTTTGTCTTTTTATAAAATGAGGTGTTATTTATCCCAACTTTAAAAAATTTCAAACACAGTGACAGATTTTATTGTTTTGGAAATACAAACACTATTAGCAAAATAAACAGAAATATTTTCTTTTGTTCTTTTTTTTTTCTTTTTTTGAAGAAAAAAGCACAATCATAGCTCACTGTAACCTCAAATTCCAAGGCTCAATCAATCTGCCTGCTTTAGCCTCCCAAGTAGCTGGGACTACAGGCATGCACAACCATGCCCAGATAGTTTTTTAATTTTTTTTGTAGAGATAGGGTCTCGCTATGTTACCCAGGCTGGCTCTGAATTCCTGGCCTCAGGCAATCCTCCTGCCCTGGCCTCCCAAAGTGCTGGGAAAACAGGTATGAGCCACCACGTCCAGCCCAAAAATGTTTTCAATAAAAACAAAAACTTCTACAGGTCTGACATTATTCCTGTATGGGCTAATATGCTATGTATGTATATTAAAGGAGCAAACCACACTGCAAGTAGATCAACTCCGCAATTAACAAAGATTAAAGAAAATAAGTTTTGATTTGCTACTTTTTAACATTTAAAACCATATGAAACATATAACTGGAACTCAAATAGTTTCACGTTCTCAAAAATAATTTCATTATTTTAATTCCAAATAAACATAATGGAAACTGATACAGCTTTACCAACAACTACAACAACAAATCAGGACTAATTTTTTACAAATAGCCAAAAAGAGCAAAAGTAAAAAAAAAATCAAATTGATCTTTCCCAAATTAATTCAATTAATGGTACTACTCTCTATAAGGAGATATATTCACTTAGAAAAACTTTAAAAGTATTACCCACCTGTAAGTTCTTCCTTTGTTTTATCTACTTCAGATAGTTGAGTGTAAATTTGGTTTCTTTCTCCTTCTAGGGTTTTTAAAGAAGCATTTAACTTTAAAGAATGGAAGGAGGAAAAAAGCAAAATTAATTAATTATAGGGGGGAAAAAACCCCTCACTATGCCACCCAACTCTTTTGAAGCTAATTTATCACTTTGATGAAATTATCACCTAGAATGCAGAAGCCAATAACACAGCTCCATCTTAGAAGTCATCAATAGTTGTAAATCACAGAACAGACACAGAGAAAAGTAGTGAATGCTTTTCACTGTATGCTATTTTCATTCTATTTACTTTCAACACTAGTTTTGATTAAAGCAGCCTTCAAACTACATTACTAAGATTTCACACAGATCAGCCAAGATCAGGATACCACTACTAACGTGGAAAAGAGAAGGAATAAACCAAAAGAAAATGAACCTAGTAATTACTTGTCAAAATAGGATGTGGGGCACAAAGGATAAGAAAATACTGAAACTAGAAGAAAATGAAAGCATCAAGGGAAGTATGAGATAAAATATAAACATTTTATATAATTCCTTATCTGCAAAAATGAATGCAGAACTTGAAAATTTTTATGTTTACAAATTCTAAAAATTCTAAAAATTAACTATATGAATCTCTAAAGTTATTTTTAAAATTAAAAGCAATTGATAAAGAACATTCTGATCACTTCTTAAATATGCATATAAAGGAATAGTAAAATGGACTTTTTAAACAGTTATTAAGAACACATGGGTTTAACCTATGTTCTATTTCTTCCTCCATACTCTTTATATTTATATAATAATGCAAACCTTAGCAGCATGAATCAGTTTCTTCAAAGTTCCTTTTGGCTGATTATCTACAGTGAAAAACAAAAACATAACGATGATTTGGGAAAATAGTACAATACCACAACATACAACCCAATGATTTCATTAGTTCATTCAACCCAGGCAGGGCCTTATAGTCCCTCTTGCTATAATAAAGAACTTGGTATAAAGCAGAATGGCCTTGGACCTGCTCCCAAGAAGGTAAACAATAAAAGCACTGAAGTACCACATCACTTAACAAGGTTCTTCAGCACTAACTCCAAGAACAGAGTTACCGTGAGGATTCAGTATTCACTTAAATACCGACCGCAGTCTTAACTATTCTTAGATTCTTACAGCATCCAAAATATGAGTGGAATTATAACCCAAATTAAAATAACATGAGTTTTCTCTATTAGAAAAAGAATTATTTCTTATATGATAAAGCAGAAGTGGAAAAGTACAAATAGAACTTTATATTATTAATACTTTGGGAATGTAATTTTCTTCACCATATTAATGCTATCTGGAAAAAAAACTTTTTTTTAAAAATCACACTTTTTCCTCCTTAATATATTTGTTAATTATACAAGAGGTCAGGGGAGAGAAAAGAGAAAGGACATAAAAGTCAGAACTACCATTGGATGAAAATGAGTGAAGGGTACATGGGACTTCTGTACTTTTTTTGCAACTTCCTATCAATCTATAATTATTTCAAAATGAAAAGTTTTTTCTTTTAAAGTCAAAGGAACTGATTTGAGAACACAGTAAGTAGCAATAGTGAACCTAACTTCTGCCAACTCCATACAACAACCAGCAAAATGCAGTAACAACTTAGATGGTGAAGATTAAAGTACTGTAATCATCTGGATCGGTCTGATTAAAGCAAAAAAAGTATCCTGAAGTATTCATTCGTATAATACTCATTTTTTAAACTAGTTAACCATTCATTTCACTAGCTTACAGTACAGAGAAAAATACATATTGAAATGATTATGAAGCAATTTTGAAAACTGCTATAATAAAGATACATACAATCTACAAAGAAAACAGAGAGGAAGGAGGCTGAAAGTCTATCTGAGAAACTGGAGAAAGATTTACTGAAAGGGTGGTATTCCAGCCAAAACTAAACTCTAAGAGATGGTGAGAGGTGAGTGTTGCAGACAGACAGAAAGTGTCAAAGTACAAGTGTATAAAGAACATGGGGAACAAAAAGGAAATAGAAGAGCTAGTCACCATTTTGGCAAAAGAGGATGAGTCATGACTTAATACCTAAGTGAGCACCATTTTCTGATTCACTCTTCATTTCTAATTCCAAGTTATCATCATCCATTATGTCTTCTCCAAGCACAGCAGCCCAATCTTTCATCTTTAGCAAGCGTTCAGTCAGAGACTTGACATTTAGCAAAGGGAAAAACAAAGAGAGAGGGTAATGCCTTATGCTAATGGCTTTATAAGTTCTGAATGTACAGCTGTAGTTTAAAAATCAATCCACATAAATAACAGCAAATGAGCTCTTATTTTCCATATGTTATTAAGATATGTAAATAGTCTTAAAATCTATAACATAGATTGACTATTAAACTCTTCAAGGTAAAAACCAAAACTAGTTATTCTTAAATCAAATAAAATACGTGTTAATGGCCCATTCTTGCTAAATATATCATGCAACTATAAAGTAGTAAAATATTTTCTTACATGACATTTGTCATATGCCACAAAAAAGAGTGGCCATTAACATGAGAGTAAATTTTGTGTGACAGCATACAAATCTGCAAGGGAGACACATGACACATAAAAAAAATCTTAGATTTTTCTTGATTTATTCAAGTAAACTAGCTGAGGAGTTCAAGTGAGATAAAGAAAAAAATATTACAAAAGAGAATCTGGGAACATTAGAGGTTTTCTGGATGTGCTTTTTGAATTTTCTTGAATAAAGGAAGATTTTCTAACACTATAGATAATCGAATGACTGTGCCACGTACTTCTCTGGAAGGACCACCTAAAAATCCACTCTGCTCTACAATTTTTACCCTTCGATCTCCTCCCTCTCTTCAGAGTTCCAGGCACAAATAATATGATCCACAGCTTTGAGTAGCACATGAGGTTAGCGTCTCATTCTTATTCTGTTTAGGAAGAACTCTAAACCCTTTAGTTGGGTACGTTTAGGGAAAGAAATAAAATATACCAAATTCTGAATAAAACTCAGGAAGTAGGAATCTTGAAAATATTCTTAGTAGCAACATAACTAGCATAAATGTATTTCTTTCAATATGACAACATACACTCCACTGTGTAAATTACAGAATGTTAGTTTTACATCTCATAACTTGATATACCTGACTATTTGTTTGTGGCTTGAAAACATAAGATTTTTTTCAAACATACAGGAAAAATGGGAGAGGAAGTAAGGAGCAGGAAAAAGTCAATAAATCCTAAGAGTTACACCAATTATTTCATTCCTATGATTAGAATCAAGTTTCAATTAAATTTTTATTTCTTTTTTTTTTTTTTTTTAAGACAGAGTCTCTGTTGCCTGGGCTAGAGTGCCATGGCGTCAGCCTAGCTGACAGCAACCTCAGACTCCTGGGCTCAAGCAATCCTACTGGCTCAGCCTCCTGAGTAGCTGGGACTACAGGCATGCACCACCATGCCCGGCTAATTTTTTCTATATATTTTTAGTTGTCCAGCTAACTTCTTTCTATTTTTTAGTAGAGACGGGGTCTCACTCTTACTCAGGCTGGTTTTGAACTCCTGACCTTCAGCGATCCTTGCACCCTGGCCTCCCAAAGTGCTCGGATTACAGGCGTGAGCCACCGCGCCTGGCCTAAATTTATTTTTTAAGATGTATTCATCTCTGTGAAAGTACACATACCAGCTAATCTATTAAAGATACTCCATCAGGCTGGGCATGGTGGTTCATACCTGAAATCTCAGCACTTTGGGAGGCTAATGCAGAAGGATTGCTTGAGGCCATGAGTTCAACATCAGCCTAGGCAACATAGTTAAACCCCGTCTCAACAAAAAATTTAAAAAATTAGCCAGGCATGGTGGTGCATGCCTGTAATTGTGGCTACTTGGGAGATTGAGGCAGGAGGATCACTTGCACCTAGGAGTTGGAGGCTGTGGTAAGCTATGATCGTGCCACTGCACTCCAGCCTAGATGACAGAGTGAGACCCTACCTCTAAAAAATAATAAAAATTTAAAAATTAAAAAAATAAAAATATTCAGTCAATACATATAACTTTAAATATCTGTCCAATTTCTCAAGCTCTTTCCAATCTCTTCTTCCCAAAAGAAGCAGCTTGCAGACTAAAAAGAAAACGTAAAAACCATTATCGTTTGTCTTTGTTAAATACCTAGGTTAAAATACAGAGAAGAAAAAAGAACATACAGAATGTTGATATATACGCTACAAATCTGTAAGTCTTCAAGGAGCATTTAAAAATGTTGCCAAATACATTACAAAAATAAAAACTGCTAAAATCAAAAGTTCTCAAATTTCAGAGTTAGTATAAAATTCTAGCCAACTCAATCAGTAAAACCAGTAGAGCCATTTACCTTAATGTGACTTTCTTTATCATTTAGAACTTGTTCTGCACGTACTTTGGAGTCTTCAAATGTTACTTTCTGTTTATTAAGTTCACTTACTTGTTCTTTCCATACTTCAGCTTCTTGTAAAAGCTGAAAATGAAACAAAAAAATGCAAGTTGTCTTATCATACTTATGTATGTGTGGATGCACTTATTTATATATCTGAGTGAATCATTAGAAGATATTAAGAAGGTACTGTGCTGCTAATTACATTAAAAAAAGAAAGAAAAACATGGCTCCTGCTTTCAAAGAACTTTCAAAACAGGGGTAGTATAAAATAACAGACACTTAAACATTCTTCAACTAATTTACATGATATATTTATATCAAATAAAAGGTTTTCTGAGACATACATATCTGTTAGATCTGGTCATTTCTTACCACTCCTTATATCTCATATACCATGCCATACCTTACTAGCATTAAAATTTATTTTTTAAATCATTGTGCTCTTTTTAGTTAAGATATATAACCCTTAGAAATACTATTAATCTGGAACAGATCAGATTCTGCACAAACAATATTCTACTGTATATACTTTTATAGGAAAGAAAAGATTTTCTCAATATGATAAAAAAAATTAAAGATCATTATGAGACAGACGATTTCATAAGGCTTAAAAGCTTCACAAATAAAAATATAACAAAATGAAAAAATGGATAACCAGAAAGGAATTCTTATAACATATGTAGCAAAGTGTTAATAACCTCAGCATACAAAGAGCTCTTCAAAGTCAATAAGAAAAACAGGCCAAAAAAAAAAAAAAAAAAAGCGCTGAACAGGCAATTCACAAAAGAAATGGCCCATATATGTGAAAAGCCCAAATTTATTTAAGGTCTTTAAAACTATCAAACAATAATTACTGGATTTCTCTGCAAAACTAAGGATTCATTAATTCATTAGCATATTTCTACCACACAAAAAATGAATCCTTTTTTTGCATATATAACAGATCAGATGATACTGACAAGTGAAAACAAATGAGGATTTAAGAAAAAAATTGGATTTGGTGATTAGGTGGTCTCTAGTGAGTTAGTAAAGAGATTGACTACACAGCATACAGTCTTAAAAGGTTAGAGGGAATGTATTAGAACACGGAATCAATGAATACAGAATAGTTTGTTTCAAGAACTCTGGTGACTAAAAAGCAGTTGTAGATGAAAGGAGCCGTAAAGAGTAAGATGACCTAGGTGAAAGGAATAAACCCACAACTGTATAGTTGACTGAATAGGAGATGACTGTAGAAGTAGAAGTGGAAAGAACTGAAAGTGCAGTAAAAGACTCAGCAGACCAGAGAAGGCTGAAATCTAGGCCACAAGATAGGAAAGCCCCAAAGCAGGTTGATTTTATACAACATAGAAAGACTTCTGATTTCAAAGGACAAGTACTAGGAGTATAAGTGGGATTCAAAAAAGGAGGACTGATCACATGTCTGTATAAAAAGCATGTAGAAAGCACCCTATGTTCTCCCAGAACGTATACACACATTCTTATTCTCATTCTCTCTCATTCATTCTCTCTTTTACACACACACACACACACACACACACACACACAGTGGCAAAAGGTTAGAGGTTGGCTGGGCGTGGTGGCTCATGCCTGTAATCCTAGCTCTCCGGGAGGCCGAGGTGAAGTGGATTGTTTGAGCTCAGGAATTTGAGACCAGCCTGAGCAAGAGCTAGCGAGACCCTGTCTCTACTGAAAAAATAGAAAGAAATTAACTGTACAACTAAAAAATATATCAAAAAAAAAAAAATTAGCCAGGCATGGTGGCGCATGCCTGTAGTCCCAGCTACTCAGGAGGCTGAAGCAGGAAGATTGCTTGAACCCAGGGGTTTGAGGTTGCTGAGAGCTAGGCTGACGCCAGGGCACTCTAGCCCGGGAAACAGAGTGAGACTCTTGTCTCAAAAAAAAAAAAAAAAAAAAAAAAGGTTACAGGTTATTCTTTGGAGAGGTGGAACCTAAGACTCTGGAACCTCTGGCCCAGGTGAAAGTGGGAGTAACATATTGAAAATACAAAAGTATTAGAGAAAAGTTTACTTACTGAACAGTGAGATACCAGCACTCCTTACCTCACTGAGCTGCAAGACTGTTGGCAAACAGACTTACACCTCCCAAATAGGAACCGTGGAGGGCTCCTCCCTTTGGAAATGGTCTTTAAATACCAACAACTGGGAATCCTCCAATTAGAAACACCCTAGCCAAATTATTCTACAGAAAAGCCCACCAGTAACAAACATGGAGCTTCAAATTATATTTGAGAGATTCATTATTATACAAGTAGAAAGCCATGGATCACCAAACACCTGAAAAGAGACTCTTTTAATAAGACATAGACCAAAATAGAAAATAAAGGAACTCAAAGGAAAAAGGAAACTCAGGGAACTGAAAAACCCCACAATACCCTCAGCAAGATAAGACTCTGCATCCAGGAAACAAGAAAAAGCATAATCAAAACAAACAAGAACTCTTACAAGTGAAAAATAGAGAAAAAAAATGAAGAAAAGTTTCATAGAAATAAAGAAAATAAAGAAGACATTTTCAAATAATTATCATATAAACTATCCACAAAAAATGTATAAAATAATACAAGTAAATTTCCCAGAACTGAATCATGAGCAGAAGTTTCCACACTGAAAGTGTCTAACACACTATATGAAAAAGACCCACACCAAGGCACTTATCATGTAATTTCAGAGAACCGGAAACAATGAAAAGATATTAAAAGCTTCCAGGGAGAAAAAGAGGAAATCACACAAAGGTTCAGTAATCTGAATAATATTTGACTTCTCAAAAGCAATATTGGAAAATGAAGACAACGGAACAATAATGTCAAAACTTCAAGGGGGGGGGGAGTCAACTCAGAAGATACCCAACTAAAATATCAATAAGTATGAGAGAAAAAGAAGACATTTTCAGGCATGCAAGTTCTAAAAAAAATTATGTCCTATATCTCTTTCTCAGGAAAATAATCAAAAGAATTAACCACAAAAGAGCTTGTCTTAGATACAGGAAATAGATCCAACACAGGAGAAAGACAAGGGAAATCCTCAGGACAGAGGTGAAGTGAAATCTCAGGACAACAGAATGTAACAGACCTGCAGAACAAGTTTATTGGACCAGCAGGATGAAAGGCCCCAGGAAGAACTGCTTCAAGAAAAAAAAAAATGGAATTAACAGATTAACCAAAGCATTTAAAGGCATGAATAAGATATTTACAACTCTGGAAGAGAGTACCCAGATGAATTACAGATAGGTATAGAGGAAATGAAACAACTCTAGAAAAAAATAAAATGCTGGGTAATACAGAGTATGTAATCAGAGCACCACCATGTGGCTCAGATGTGAGTAAAATTTAGTTATATTTAAGAGTAATATTATATAATAATGTAATCACTGAAAAAGTGTAACTGTATTGGGAAACCAGGAGAGGAAATGTATGTGGCTGTGTGGGAGTGTCCATATACATGGAGGAGGAAGAGAGTAAAAGTGAAATCCTCATTTGATCTGTCAGCAGAACTACTTCTCTATTTAGGCCCCAGATCTGTAACTTCAATAACCCTCATGGGTAGTCTCTGTCCCCCTTCACTCTGGCTTTGAGAAGCTGGTGCTAAATGCTATTTGCTGTGATGATTTTTACAGTGCCTGTAATACTTTAACCAATATCATATTGATTTTTTAAAACTCAATAGCTCTTTGTCTTATATTCTCCTCAAATACAAAAGCCTTACCAATTCATCTTGTTCAAAATGCTGAATGCCCTGGCTTACCTTCCCTGCCCTAGGGGAAGAGGATGCAGAAGCATGCACTTTTGTGTCTTACACAAGAGAGACACCTAAGTACATGTGAGAGATTGTCCTGTTCCTGTGTTCTCCAGGAAAAGCCTCCTCTTGCCCCTAACACAGGCCGGTCATGAGTATGCCCAGAACATTTATAATTACATATTCACAACATAAAGAGTCCCTACAGAGCAGCGGCCCTCAACCTTTTCGGCACCAGGGACTGGTTTCATGGAAGACAATTTTTCTACAAAATGGGGGGGTGGGGGAGCGGTGTCAAGCAAGCTATGGAAAACTGCTGTAAATACAGATGAAGCTATGAAGCTTCACCTGGTTCCTAACAGGCCACAGAGGAACAGTGCCAGTCTGCAGCCCAGGGGTTGGGGCTGCAGCTATAGAGTACGAACCTGTTTCTGGCTTTCCTGAAGTTGGGAATTTTCATTCAAAGCATCTTTTATTGCTATCTTAAGCCGTTCTTCATTCATTTGAAATATCTTAAAAGTTGTTTTGGCCTAATTAAAAGAAAAAATATCGAGTTTATAACAATTAATTTAATTTAATGCATAGCTCATCTTTACACATATTCCCTAGAACATGGAATTAAACAAAGACAAAAACATGCCAATATTAACAGCAGAGGCAGTATGTTATAACAGAAAAAAGGCTGGCATAAAATCAGGATATAGTCCTGTCTCTGCCACTAACTTGCCATGCGACCTTGGACAAATGATTTAACCTCTATGTACTATACAACAAATTTTAACTATTTATTCTGCATCTCCCCTACTAAAATTTAAACTTCATGGAGACATTTTCGTCTATTAATGTTAAGTACCAAGCACCTTCAACCATGCTAGCATATAGCAATAGCTCAATAAATACTTATCCAGTGGAAAAAATGAACTCTTCTGAAATACCTCAGAAAAAAAAATACCTATCCTGGATCCTTTATATCTCAAATCCTAATATTATATCTTATTCCTTAAAAATAAAAAATAGCAATAAAATTCAAATGATTTTCAAAAGCAACAGACCTATTAGACTAATTCAACTTACTTCAGCTACCTGTGATTTGAAGGATTTCGATTCATCTTCGAGGGACTGTATTGTTTTTGAAATATCTGCCATCTGGAAAGATAGTATCAGACAATAGATGAGTATTTACTAAACTCCTCCAGTTTCCAAGATGCCATATATATTAGATATATGTTAACCTAACACTTTTGCTCCATATGTGAGGACCCTAATTAGAAAAGCTTCTCAGTTTATTTAGTCATATGTTTAAAGGGATTTTATATGAAAGTTATGTAATAATAGTATCTCACTTCAACTTTAATATTTCATAACATTTAAGTTATATAGGCTTAAGATAAGTTTACCAACATCATATCTTACTAAATAATCTCACATACATCAAGATTTTCCTTAAGCCAGATTTTAAAAAAGAAAGTTATAATGTTCTTAACATATCTTTTTTTTTCCCCGTATCCAACCCCTGAGTAGAATTTAACATATCTTTTAAGTAATTTAAAAAATCTACTATGTATGTGACTATTCAATTTAAATTATTTACATGAGCTACTTGTATGTGCTACTTTATAGTGTATACAGAAAATTTCCATAAGAATATGCAAGAAATTTAACATGGTAATATATAGAAGGAAGTGAAGGGTGGATCTGGAAAATTTTGCTATCCACTTTACAACTTTCTGTATTATTTGCATTTTTTATAGTGCATATAATACTTTCACCAATACCATATTGATTTTTAAAAACTCAATAGCTCTTTTTCTTATATTCTCCTAAATACAAAAGCCTTACCAATTCATCTTGTTCAGCATGTTTAGATTTCTCTTCTTTTAAATCTTTTTCTAGACAGCGTATTTCATCCTCAAGTTTAGATTTGGACCTCTTCAGCTTTTCAAAGGTTGCCTAAAAGAGAAAGGCAACTTTATACAATAGACTTGGGAATTTGGGGTTAGGGCAAATCAGAGGAGTACAATTAAATACATGTATAAGTTAAATAAGTTTAGTTTATATATTTGCTGATTTTCGTAATATTAAAATCACAGCATTTCTAGCAGGGGTCAGCAAACTGCTTCTGTAAAGAGCCAGAGAGTAAATATTTTAAGCTTATAGGCCATGCAGTATGTTGCAACTACACAACTATGCTGTTGTAGTGAGAAAATAAAGACAATACTAAATGCAAAATGTGCAAGACCTGTGTTTCAATAAAATTTTATTTACAAAAACAAGTGGAAATGCCCTAAGCACAGTTTGCCAACCTCTGCTCTAAAGCATTACAAAGGGAAAAAAAAAAGAGAAATAAATCTAATTTAATATAATTAAATACATAATAGTATACAAAATAAACTCAAAAAACAATGAAGATTGCTTCGTGGTTAGTATTCCACATTAAATTAAAACATATTTTCTGTAACCTTTTTTTAAATTTAAAGTGATTAGTTGTTGGATTATTCCAATTGAATTTTAAATATTATAATAAACATACCTCTGATATTTGTGATCCTTCAACAAACTTGTTAAAAAGAAATAAACCAAAAGATTCAAAAAATTTAACGCAGGCAAAAATAAAAGCAGAACAAATACATACTATATTACATACAGTGGTTATAAAACTTGTTTATACAAATTACCCCATATTTGACTATTTCATTACAGGAATTCCCTGACATAAATCAAAATGTTAGCCTATTGGTTTGATTTTAGCTACAGAGTCAACTGTCATATTTTTAAAAAACTGTATAACATTATAATTTATATATAATTACGATTACAATTCCTGAAAAGAAATACTGTATGTTAAAAAAAATACTAAAATTAGAGAAAAATTTCCAAACTGTTCAAGTCAGTGAAAAATTCAGCTAAGTTTACTGCTATATTATATAAATGCATTAACCTGAGAATAAATTGGTGTATTCTGTTTTATCCACACTACCATGCTTGCATAAATGTCTTTGCTATCCAGTTTTTGCTCTTCTGTTGGCATGCCAAATGCATTCTAAAATTCTTTTTGGTTATCAAACTAATAAATTACTGCTGGGACGGTAGTTAAAACAGAGGCTCAACAAATAAAATATAACAATTTCAATAAGTTTTTAAGGTAATAATAGGTAACAAATTAAGAAAGAAAAGATTAAGAAACTTATTTTATTTGGAATACAATTTATAACTTCCTTTGGACTCTACTAGAAAATTCTAAATCATGAGACAGACAGACTTTCTGATGATTACAGACATCAGTGATTAAGAACGGCCAAGCTAACTAAACACATATACCAAAAATGTAAGGTCTACTGTTTTGTACTTTCATGTTCACAGATACAGGCTTTTTCTTCTCTCCATTGTCACTACTCTGTTTTTCACAATACTTCCATATCTACAGAGTAGTAAGCCACAGCCACCACTTACTCTCATCTGTCTCAGTTTGGCTAAATTACTAATAACCATACTTTCCTCCTTCCTTACAATTAGCCAAGTCACACCTGATCCAACTGAGCATCTCTTTCCAAACTCCTCATTCAGTGACATCATGTTGGTAGTCTGAAACTGGCCATAGTGGGAGTATTTATACCACACAATTCAGCAAATGCTACCGATAAGGGTTTCTGCCTTTTAGAGAGCCGGTTGTTAAACATTGGCCAACATACCACTACTTGAAATGCAAACATTTGGTCTAATTCTAGTTAGCTCCTAATATTCTGGGGATGAGGTTTTAGGCAAATACTGCCAAAATTTACACAATTTATTATTGTAAACTATTCCTAAATCTATGAAAATGAATCCTAGTTTTCCTTTCTGGAGCAAACTGAGGCAAAAGACGAATGGTCACCTTAATGCATTTCCCAGGAATGAAGAATGAAGAGCTTCTATATAGCTCTAAATTCCAGTGAATCCTGAACGTGCCTCACTTAAAATAAGTTAGCAACAAGAGCTCAAATTTTTATAATATTTTCTGCTACCTACTAATGTTCTATTTCCTATATTTAACTTTTTTTTAAGTTTTAACATCTACAGACACTCTTTCACGTTTCTTTCAAATACCTATTAAAAGTTTTGAGAAGAGGCCGGGCGCGGTGGCTCACGCCTGTAATCCTAGCACTCTGGGAGGCCGAGGTGGGTGGATAGCTCAAGGTCAGGAGCTCAAGACCAGCCTGAGCAAGAGCAAGACTCCGTCTCTACTATAAATAGAAAGAAATTAATTGGACAACTAAAAATATATGTAAAAAATTAGCCAGGCATGGTGGTGCATGCCTGTAGTCCCAGCTACTTGGGAGGCTGAGGCAGAAGGATTGCTTGAGCCCAGGAGTTTGAGGTTGCTGTGAGCTAGGCTGATGTCACGGCACTCTACAGCCTGGGCAACAGAGTGAGACTCTGTCTCAAAAAAAAAAAAAAAAAAAAGTTTCAAGAAGATATATTACTTTTAAAGTTTCTGTTATTTACTAAGAATCTTTTCTCCAGCTTTTGAAACTATATCATTTGTTTTTTTACCTCCAAACTTTGTGCTTCTGT
>CAUYRT010010192.1:0-10445 GCA_963574885.1 Lepilemur ruficaudatus
GTTGAATGCTTTTTCTGCATCTATTGAGAGGATCATATGGTCTTTGTTTTTACTTCTATTCATGTGGTGAATTAAATTTATAGATTTTCTTTTTTTATTGATGCCTACGGTAAAGGAAATGTACGGACCTTTTTTCTGTCATTCTTCCCTAAATAATATAGTATAACAACTCTTTTCATAGCATTTACATTGTATTAGGTATTACAAGTAATCTAGAGATGATTTAAAGCACACAGGAGGATGTGCATAGTTTACATGGAAAAACTACACCATTTCATTAATACATCAGGCACTTGAACATCCTCGGTTTTTGGAACCAATGCCCCACGGATACTGATGGACAACAGTAATTAGTTAAGACAATAAAATAGTACATTTAAATATTGGGGGCCAGGCACAGTGGCCCATGCCTGTAATCCTAGTGCTTTGAGAGGTTGAGGCAGGAGGATTGCTTGAGGCCAGGAGTTCCAAACCAGCCTGGGCCACTAAGCGAAAAAGTCTTAAAAATGTCCATACCTTTGATCTGGAAATCTCTTAAAAATGCACCCTAAGGAAATAATCACAGATGTGTGCAGTTATGTGATAGTACCACAAGGGTATCCACTGCAATACTAATTAAAATGGTGAAAAGTTGGAGACCTAAATGTCCAACTAAATGAACTAGGGCACATCCATTAAATGCAGCCACTTAAAATATCATAGAATATCTATTAAAATTGAAAGTTGTCACAATGTTAACTGAAAAAAGCAGAATGCACAGTATGATCCTTGAGTACATTTATCCACCTAAGACAAGACTGAAAGGAAGGCTGGTCGCTAAAATGTTACTAGGTGATTATCTTGGGTGGTGAGATGGTAGTAAGACAACTTCTTTTTCCTATTTTTTTTTAATTTTTAAAAGTTGAGCAGCTGGGTGCGGTGGCTCATGCCTATAATCCCAGCATTTTGGGAGGCACAGAGCCTCTCTCTGTGCTGAGGGGACAAGGACTTGTGTCGCATTTATCTAGGAGCACACCCTAATGGGGGCGAAGGGAGCTGAAGTCTGCGCATGGACAGATAGAAAGCCGTCCATGGCTGAAGGGGGTGGTGGCCCAAGGGGGTGGGCTGCCCACCCGGGTGCGGTGTGGAGTGGAAGAGCAGTGTCTGGGAGCAACTGGACCTACCTGGGCAGGGAAGGATGGAAGGAAGGAGGGGAGAACTGAACGGGGGTTCTCGGCGACTCGGTATCATTTACCCAAGGCTGCCAGAGAGCTGGGCCCCAAGCTGCAAGGAAAACCTCCTGCTCAAGTTTCCTCCTCGCCACTGGTCAATACTCAGGGTGCAGCTTACCAAGAAAACCTTCTGGGGGCTGGGAGGAGGGCAGACCAGCAGGGGTCTGGGTCTGGCCAGCCTGGCTCTGCTGCTGACCTGCCCTCTGGGCTGTGGGCCTCAGGTGTGCAGCCTGGACCTGAGACGTGAAGAGTGCAGAGGGCTCACCTGGCAGGGGTGGTCAGTCACGCCGGCCTCCCCTGGAGCCCAGAGAAGGCTGGAGAAAAGTGCAGGGGCTGAAACTGGAATCGTTTCACTACTGTGGCTATGCTCGGTCCCTCCAGGGACAGGTAGTCCCACACCTTGCCTTGTCTCATACCCTTCCCTGAGGGTGGACGGAGGGCAGCAAAACTCTGAGCAGCCCTTTGTTGTGTTTAACAAGACTGTCGCCTGGTCCTCCCAGTCACAAGGGCCTGTGAGAAAACAGCTCCGGTGAGCACTGTCATTCCCATGCTGCAGATGTGGCAGGAGACACAGAAGGTGCTACACCACGGGGACCAGAACCCAGCGAGACCTTGTCCTCTGCCCCTCCCCACATGACCACTTGGCAGAAAAAGCACCAGGTCCAGTCGCTTGGGTCCCCAGTGAGTGCTAATCCAGAAACGGACCCTGAATGACCAGTGGCAGAACAGGCAGAGGGGGCTTGGTAAGGGGTATCCAGCTGCCTGGAGGGGTCCTTTACCCCTTTTGGGAGCTCAGGCATGGCCTCTGCTCTAGTGTGAGCTACAGAGCCTGGTGTGCCAAAGGCCAGGGCTTTGGGGAGCCAGGACACCCCTTCCCAAGTCCTCTCACCCGTCTGGAGTCCCTCGTTTGCCAGGGGATCAGGGACACTCCCAAAGGCCTATCACATCGGATCCAATTCCTGGCCTGGCCTTTGAGCCACCGTTCCCTCTTCCCCGACGGGGGACCCTGCTGCTCTCAGCAAGAACACTGGAGGCTGGAGGTGAGGGGAAGCAGGCCTGTGTCCTTGTCCCTGCTGCTCCCCAGCCTGGAATGCTCTCCCCTGGCCAACCCTACCTGTCCATCACCCACATACTCTTCAAGTACTCCCTGGTGGCTAACAGGTACCATGCCCGATGTCTGTCCTGCCTGAGGGCAAGTCCCGTGGGGAGCTGTGCACCTGTGCGCACGAGCCCACAGAGTGCCTCACAGCCCGTAAGAGCAGCCGGCTGAGCACTGGCGTGGCAGGAGTTGGGGGGCTCACAAAGGAGAGATGGGTCTGGAAGGGTGCACAGCAATGCCGGGAGCAGAGGAGGGGAGGAGGGGCACTCCAGGCAGTGGGGACGGCCAGTGCCAAGGCGGGGGGCAAGGGGCTTTTTTGCCAGGATGGAAACAGTCTTGGGCCTCAGAAGACAAGCAGCCTGGGCTCGGTATCTACAAAGGTGGGAGACAGGGTGTGTGGAGCTCCCTGACGAGGCTTAAATGAGGACTCGTGTCAAGAACTGTGAACGCTAAGAGGTGCACGAGATGCCAGGGCTGGTGGCTTGTTAGCGCACTTCTGAGAGCCACCCTGTCGAAATGAGGACCTCACCTGCCAATTCTCTCAAGCTGTAGACCAAATCTCACTTACCAAACACCACACCTGGTGTTAGTGCTGCTCAGCAATGCTATGAGGGCAGGTGTCTTTATCCCCATTTTACAGAAGACAGTGAGGCTCAGGGACGGCCAAACACTTGGCCAAGGCCACAGAGCTGGAAAGTGGGAGCACGGCCCAGGTCTGCTGATGCCAAGCCTCTCTGAGTGGCGGGAGTGGGGTGTTCCCTGCCCACGCAGAGGAAAGGCTAAGGGGGACTGCCTGTCTGAGCACAGTGGTCTGGGCGGTGACAAACTGCATCGCAGATCTAGTCCTAGCCTGTCCATCGATCTCCAGGGAAAGTGATCCTGAGACTTTGCTGGCTTTTAGTGCCACCTGATAGCCCAGGCGGAGGGGCCCAGCAAGGCCCGTGGGGCAGGTTTCCTGGCATTCTGTGATTCCTGCTCACCGCCTGGTCTGGGGATCTGAGACTACCAGTCCCCTTTGTCTTCCTCATCCACGTCCACCCAACAATCCCCCCAGGAGAGGGGTTGTCCTGGGAAGGATGGAGACCCCAGTGAACAGCTCAGGTAGTGGGGATGCCTTGACTTTCAGACATCCAGGAGTGGAAGGACATCAAATCTGGAGCCAGAGGGCCCTTAGGGGCCCCCAGTCTAACAGGCAGGGACTCTCTGCCGTAGCAGCCCTAGGACGCAGTGAAACAGCAAGGGACCTGCAGTCAGAGGCCAGGTCTTCAATCCTTGGGTGTGTGACTTTGGCCAACTTGGTAAGCCACATGGGGCTTTAAAATGGGGATAAAAGGATTCTCTTGTCATAAGGTCACAGTGAGGACCTAAAAACGTGCCTGAAACCACCCACCCCAGAGTCCAACAAGCAGTAAGTAAATGCTCAGTTCCTGGCGGAAGGGTCTAGGCCCCGGGAGGAGTGGGAAGTTCTCAAGTCCGTACAGCAGCCCGGGGGTGAAGCTGAGGCCCAAACGTGGCTCCTGACGGAGGCCGATGCTTTTCCCCAGCTCTGCCAGCACAGCAGCCCCCATGGAGTACCCCAGCCCCAACAGGCCAACAGGAAGCCACACTTACTTGAGGATGTCCTTCTTATTGAAGAAGGTGCAGTCCTGTTGAGGGAAAGCACACACACAGTTGGCTGTGCAGGTCCCGGGCTCCTTTCTTCCTCCAGGCCCTCGATGCCACAGGGCCTCACAGGAGCAGCCCTGGACTGGGCGCAGGAGAGGCACTATTGCCCTTCCCCACCCCCGCTGGCTGGGGATGGACGATGCCGGTGGATCCAGAAAACGCAGCCTGAAGGCCTTGTCCATCCTGAGCTGGCCTGGGGAGCTAAGTGCATGGGCAGAGGTGCGCACTGGGGCGCACGTTTAGGAGGGAGATGGGGAGCTCACAGGTCAATGTGGCTGACTGGAGGGCCAGGGGACACCCTGTGGGATAACAGGGGAGGTGGCTGGGAGACAACTCCAGAGCGAGGACCCACAGGTCCCCGCACCAGGCTGCTGCAGGAGGCACCATCCACACTGCAGCCCTGAGAATGGCGGTCGTGGGGTTGTGCGGTATGTGGCCCAGGTGGCCGCGGGCTACAGCCCCATGCCCAGAGGCTGAGAGTTCCAAGCACACAGAGCAGGGAAGCGTCAGCGTGTACCTGGTGTATGAGCCACAGGAATAGATGAGGCCACACGTGGAGGGGAGTGAAGAGGCCCCTGGTGCCAAGAGAAAGAGGACGGGCAGGGAGGGGCCAGTGGCATGTGGACAGAGCTGAGGGTGGAGGTTGCTAGAGCCCCCAGGTGGGCATTCCTCAGGGAAGGGCAACACTCGGCCCCTGACTTCTCATCTCAGGGGTCCTGTCTGTTACGGCTTGGCCTGCCCGAGGAGTCAAGCCGGGACTCTGTGATGATGGCTGCTGCGCCAGGCCTTGGTGAGAAGCACGGAGGTGAAAAGGACCCAGGGCTTAGTAAAATGCTCAACTGTGAAGGGCTTTTGTGCTTCTCCCCACTGTTCAGCTCCTTCACCTTTGCCCACCATTCCGGCACAAAGGAAGAGGGCCTTGTAGGCTCTGCGGAGCCCAGAGCCCGTGGGGCCTCACGGGGCCGAATGCTGACCAGAGCTGCCCCTGACGAGGGACGATGGCCACAGCCAGGCTTGTGCCAGGTGAGACCTGAAGCTGCTGGCCACCAGCACAACTGGACTGCGTGTTGCGGAGGACCAAAGAGAGGACGCCCGCAGGATGCACACGGCATCTAGGCTATCCAATGGGCACCTTGGGAGAGCTGAAGAGGGGAGAGTTGGTGGGAATTTACGGGCCCCATTTGACCCAACAAGTGTGTGCTTCCAAGTCACCTGCTGCTCTCTGGGAGTCAGACAAAGGACCCCAGGCTGCCTTGCCCTTCTTGGAAATGCAGGGCCCTCTTCTGGGGGACTAGACTTTGCTATTGACAATGGCTCTTCTGTAGAAGCCAGGAAAGGCTTAGGCTGGGGAAGCAGCCCTCCACTCCCCACCCAGCACGGAGAGAAAACTCCCTGCCTAGCAGGCCTAGGACTCAGACAGGCTGGGGACCATGTGGGCTGATTCTTCAGCAGACCCCAGAAACCTGGAGCAGGCAGCAAGGGCAGCCTGGCTGAGCCTTACTGGTACAGACTTCCCTCCACCCCAGGGCTGTTGCCGTAGTCTGAAGGGGCCCCGTAGAAGGGTCAGGGGTCTCCCAACTAGCTTAGAGGGGGCTGTCAACAGAACCAGGAATGAGGAGAGGCCCTTGCTCCTGCTCTCTTCTCCCCAATCTGTCCTTTTCCCCCTCCCTCTCCTCTCTCCTATCCCCTGGGTTGGAAAGGAAGTACCCAGGTCCTGACCTGAGGGTTCTACTCGCAGAAGATGCAAAAGCTTCCCACGTAGCCCTGCTCCCTTATCATGGTTAGCTACAGCTCTCCATCAATGGTGCTTAAAGTGTGGTTCCTGGCCCAGCAGCATCAGCCTCACCGGGAACTTGGTGGAAATGCAGATTCTCAGGCTCTACTCCAGAGCCACTGAATTATTATAGGAACTCTAGGGGTGGGGCCCCGGAAGGTGCATTTTAAAAAGCCCTCCCAGTGATGCTAACATATATGCTAAATTGTGAGGATGTCTGCTCTAGAGCAGAATCACTGGGGGAGCTGTTTAAAATACCCTTGGCCCCAGGTCCTCAGCAGACCCCTGACCAATTAAATAGGAATCCCCTAGGATGGATCCAAGCATCAGTGGTTTTCAAAGCTACTCAGGGCCAGGCACAGTGGCTCACTCCTGTAATCTCAGCACTTTGGGAGGCTAAGGCGGGAGGATCACTTGAGCTTAGGAGTTTGAGACCAGCCTGGGCAACACAGTGAGACCCTGTCTCTACAAAAAATGTAAAACTTAGCAAGGCCTGGTGGCACACACCTGTAGTCCCAGGTACTTGGGAGGCTGAGGCAGGAGGACTGCTTGAGCCCAGGAATTCAAGGTTACAGTGTGTTATGATCAGGTCACTGCTGTATAGCCTGGGCAACAGAACAAGACTCTGTCTCTAAAAAAACTAAAAATTTAACATGTTTTTTTAAAAGCCTCTTGAGAGGTTCCAATGTGTAGTCCAGGCTGAGAACCACATCATAGCCAATACATGATCACCATGCACTTGGCACTTGGGGCTCTGGATAGTCAACTTTATTTAATCCTCATTACTAGCCTATGGGGCAGGCATTATCTCCCCATTTCATAGATGGGAAAACTGAGACTCAGCAAAGTTTAATAGCTTGCTCTAAGTTGTGCATGTGGCCCGGGAGGGCTGGGAGTGGAACTCAGGCCTGTGAGCTTCTTGACGGTGCCTATGACAACAGAGCGGTAGTTTCCCTGTGACCGCTGTACACCAACCACTCCATGTCCCACCTCTGCTATGTGATCCTATACCTGGCACTGTGGAATGAGTGACGTTTTAGATATACCTTCCACGGCAGTTATTTTATCCTCTCAATGGCTGCAGAATATCTCACTGAGGGCATTGCCTCTGCTTGGCCTAACCTTTCTCCTAGTCTAGTTCTAAACATTTAGTAATAGCTATTTCTTGGTTTCAGCATTACTGATGAAGCTGCCATGAACCTGCTCATCCACTGATGTTTTGCTTTTTCTTTTGCTAACTTGTTTCCCTGGGACTCATCTCAGGGAGGCAGCTCACAGGGGATGAATACGGCAGATGTCCTTAAAAGCTTCTCAGGGCCCTGAGTAGCCTGGCACTGTGTGAGGGAAAAAGGTTTGAGAGTCAGATTCAAATTCTAGTCATGCTCAAACCCTTAGGCAAGTCATTCTCCTTTCTGAGCCTCAGTTTCTGCACCTGTACAATGGGATTCAGGGACAGTATGAGAAGCAAATGAGATACAGTACAGGAAGTCTATATGCCACAGCTGATAGCAGTTCTCTCACCCTTTAGTGCAACAGCTGCATCCACTACCCCATGTCCCAAAGGCATCTCCCCACAGTCTGCAGCTGCCCCCACTCTGGAGTCACCAAACGGGAGCCCGCCCGCCCCTACACAGCTGCCCAGGGAGCTACAGCCACATGTCTGCAAGAATCCTTCCTTGTTCTCCTCTCAGGGCAAACAACCCAGTCACTGCTTGGCACCTGACAGTTCATACCTGTCCCTATGTCCGATGACAGTTCATCGGACATAGGGACAGGTGTTCAGGCAAAGGACCCAGTTTAGGTCAGGGTCATGAGGAGTGGGAGAGAGGAAGGGAGGGAGGGGCCTAGCCCAGGAGAGGTGGGCCCTCAGGACTTTGGCAGCAGAAAACAGGCCAGGCTAGGCCTTTACAGTAGAAGCCCAGATATCTAGTTAAGGCTTGAGGTCTGCCTCCACGCCTATACTCAAGCTATTCTCCCATTGGGAGGGCCCTCCCCTCCCTCTCTAGCAGGTCCAAATCCTTTCCACTCTCCAAAGCTCAACTCAAGGGCTATTGCTCCAGGCAGGCTCCCTGCCTCCCCTCTCCTACACCTCGTCTGCCTGTGCCAGTGGTCAGGAGCCGAGCCACAGCCCTCCCAGTGGGAGTAGCAGCAGCTCTCCATCCAGCTCTGCCAGCCCAGGCCTCAGCACTGCTCAGCTGCCCATCCCACGGCTCGCGGTCAGGTGCCAGAGTGATCTCAGCAGATCCCCACAAGAGTCCTGTGACATGAGCACAGCTGAGTTAGTGGTTATTCCCATTTTAGAGGTGGAGACACTGAGGCCCAAAAGGGGACAGTTGCTTGCTAAGGCCCACAGGCCCAAGGGCCCAGCTGAATTAGATCTAGGACTTCAGAATCCTTGTCTGGCATTCTTTACCCTTCTAGAGCCATGCCTTAGCAAGTATCTGCCCATTCATTCATTTGACAACATCCTCCAAGGGCCCCTTCTGTGCCAGGGCAGGGGCCACACAGGAAGGGGTGGAGTGCACAGAGAGAGTGGCATGCCCAGAGGGATGAGGGATGTGTATGTGCCATGGGCCCACTGAGTACTCCCAGCTGAATGGATTGGGGGGAAGGAGTCAGGGAGGCCTTCCCAAAGAGGTGAGGCCTGGCCTGGGCAGAGAGATGAGCCAGACTAGGTTAGTGAACAGGTGAGGGGGGAGCACCAGGAGAACAAGGCCAGAGGTGAGGGTGTGCCTGGCTAGAAGCCCTTCAGTGTGCTTGGAATTTGGGGTGCAAAAGGGAAAGGAGCGAGAAATGAAGCTGGAAGCTGGCTGAGCCCAGACTAGGCTGAGATGAGCCTGGACTCCACTCAGGCTGTGACCCCAAGACTCCATGGAATTAATGGGAGAGGAGGGGGTCATACCTGTGTTTTAGAAAGTTCTGTCCTATCCTCTGACCCTGTGCTGCTGCTGCTGCTCTGCTCCAGTGTCCAGATCTTAGGGACAACTGCCTATCATCTCCCACCGTAATAGGGGATTGGGCAGCTCTTGTCCATGGATTATTCTTACAGAAAAAAAATTGTTTTGCAATAGTGATGAATATTGTGTCTGTAGAAAGAAACGGAAGGAAGGAAGGGAGGAAGGAAAGAAGGAAGGGAGGGAGGAAGGGAGGGAGGAAGGGAGGGAGGAAGGGAGGGAGGAAGAAGGAAAGAAAGAAGGGAGGGAGGAAGGGAAAAGGGAAGGAGGAAAGAAGGAAGACAGAGAGGAAGAGTGAGACCCAGCGACTGTGGCAGAAGAGTGTGGGTGGCTGGTGGGGGACAGCAAGGAGGGCGAGGAAGGAGGTAGTGAGACCTGCAGTTCCCAGGAGATTGAGGCGGCCTCGCTGGGGCCCTGGCTGTGGGGATGGAGGAGGGCATCTCCAGGTGAGACACAAAAGAGGTTCAGTCACAGGACGTGTTGCTAACTGAAAACCTGGGCTAAGGGTGAGCAGAGAGTTGGAATGGCTGAAGGAGCAGTGGTGGGTTCTGGGGAAGACTGTGAGCCCTGTTTGGGGGTTTAAAGGGTCTGAGGGGTGGACGTGCAATGCAGAGGAGTGCTCTGGGCAGCAGGTTGAACTTTGAGAGTCACTAGCATCTGGGGATGCCCTGCCTTGGGAAGACTGCTGGGCTGAGAAGTCCCATGAAACCCTAAGGGTCACTTGGGGGGGTGCTGTAACTCAGGGTCACCCCCACCTGGCCCTGGTTGGTCCTGGCTGGCCGGAGAGCCAGAGAGAAGGAGACATGGAGTTCTCAGGTTTCACAGCTCTCATTTCTCCCACCCTGCCTGGCAGGGTCTAGCACCGAACACTGGGACTGGCTCCAACAGGTAAGCCGATGCCAGGCTGGTCTGAGAGGGAACCCAGGCTCCCCACCCCCACGAAGCTATCTTCACTTCTGGGCATGGTTTGCCTGCTTGCCTGCGCCCACCTCCCAACCTTTATCCCAGCTGTCCCCTCCACCCGGAATGCCTCCTTCTGGGCCCTGCTGGGCAAAATCCTGCCTATGTTCCAAGGGCCTGCTCAAGCGCTGCGCAGTTTCTGAACCTTCCGATCAAAGCAGAAGCACACGACCCTTCCCTGCTGGCCTGCCCCTCCCCACTGTGCCTTCCCCTAGAACACACTCCACCACCTGCCTCTGCCAAGGGCCACACTGGAGGTGAGAGTCTGTCTCACTAGACTAGGAGTGTCTTGGTGAGAAAGCACATGCGGCCTGACCCAGCCCGCTCCTAACTAAAGGAGTGAGCCTTGTTTTCAAGATTCAATTTCCTGTGTGAGCCCTGATTGGCCAGAACACCAAATGGCTCCTCAGCCTCTGTTTACTCTTCTGTAAAATGGGACTAATAATGCACCTCCCTGTGGTAACGAAACGAGTTGATGTCTAGAGGGCACGAACTGCAGTGCCTGGAACACAGCACACGCTCCATATGCTTGCCTCCCCTCTTCCCTCCCAGGGCCCCATGTAGGGATCTGAGAAGTCCGTGTTAGTGACAACCCAGGCTTCCAGGAGGAGAAGGGGCCTGCGTTTTACCCTCAGGCACAGCAGAGGACCCGCACCTCAGGCCTGCTGTCCTTCACAAGCACAGCGGGTGCTCGTAAAGGCCACTGGCATCTGCAGAGACCCTGCTGGTGTTCTCTCCCCGTCTCGCAGGTGACAGCACGGTCCTGCCCCCCTACGGGAGAG
>CAUYRT010010193.1:0-17970 GCA_963574885.1 Lepilemur ruficaudatus
CACCTAACCCCAGTGAGATTGGCCTCTATCAAAAAATCCCAAAACAACAAATGCTGGCGAGGATGTGGAGAGATAGGGACACTCTTACACTGCTGGTGGGACTGCAAATTGGTGCAACCTTTGTAGAAAACAATTTGGAGATACCTCGAAGAGCTAAAAATAGAATTACCATTCGATCGAGCAATAGTATTATTAGGCATCTACCCAAAAGAGCATAAGACATTCTATGATAAAGACATCTGCACCCGAATGTTTATGGCAGCACAATTCACTATTGCTAGGTCGTGGAAACAACCCAAATGCCCGTCAATTCATGAGTGGATTGTTAAATTTTGTTATATGTTCACAATGGAATATTACTTAATTTTAAGAAACGACAGTCAGTTAGCACCACTTATATTATCCTGGATTAAGCTTAAGCCCATTATTCAAAGTGAGGTGACACAAGACTGGAAGAATGGACCCCACATGTACTCGCCATCAAATTGGTACTGACTGATTAACACTACGGTGATCAATGATGGTGTTGTTCACTAGGGATTCCAGGGTTGGGAGGGTAGACCCACGTCTGAGCGATGTGGTGGGCACTGTGGAGGGGAGGGGCATGCTTGAAAAGTAGTTGGGGAGCGGAATTAGGGGTCTCAATAGGGGGAAGGAAATCCTCTAAAACTGATTTATGTGATTAACTGTACATCTCGGTAAATTCACTAATAATCATTTAATTGTACACTTAAAATGGAGTAAAGGCATGATATCTAAAGTATACTTCAATAAAGAAGAAGAAAAAAAAAAGACCCAAGCCAGTTGCCAGTTGTTCTCTCCTAAATAGCAAGGTATATACCTCACAGCAGAGACAAAGAATAAGGTGGGCCTGGAGACATGAAATAGGGAAGGATTACAGGAGAGTAGATTAGAAGGAAAAGAACAGAGGCATAGTGGAGTGAGGAGAGGGGAGAGATGACAAGCAAATGAAAAAAAAACAATTATTTTTCACAAGGCTTTTACTGAACTATTGGCTTCTGAAGGCTGTGACTCCAGTTCACTAAGCGTCCTGTTCTCAGCAGGAGCACACCTCTAATTGGAATTTCACTTCCTGCAGAACCTTGGACTGAAGATTAATGGGGTTTTATAGAAGAGTGCAATGGGTTTGGGGTGACTGTTTCAATGTCACAAGGCACAGGCATCTCCAAAGTCAGCTGTGCCATTGTTTATAATGACTCCTTATGTCCACCAGTAAGTAGCACAAAATACGGACGAGAACCTCTATCACAAAGGTTTTCACCAATCTCGTACAGTTCAGTGGTCAGCTTCAGAGCTTCAGTAAAACACCACATTAGCTGCTTGGTATATGTCACTGTCCATGCTGCCCTCCTGCCTTGAACCTTTTTTGGACTAAGCTATTTGGAGTAAGACCCGCAAACAGTGTCAGAACGCAGAGCTCTTGAGAGGAATCAAGCAAGCCCTCCCGGAATACCAGCAACTCGTGAAGTCAAGGAGAATAATCGAAGAAAGTTGTAATCATTACAAATGGCGAGAAGAGTGAAGGCAAGGGGCAGATTTCTTCCCTCACAGCCACGAATGGGACATTAGTCATCTTGTAGCTGTCCCTAAAAGCTTGGTTAGCAGCAGTGGCACCTGTACTCAACCACTGAAATGATATATGGTTTAATTTCAACCTTAAAATAGGGTCGTTCTCCAGAGTAAACAAGTCACAACAATTATATTCACCATCTTTAGCCTTCTTGGTTGGTTGGTAGTCTGAAAGCAGGATGGGGGGTGGGTGAATGGATATTACTTATGAACCGTGCAATTTCCAAAGGACATAAAGGGTTGCAAAAAAACAAACCTCTGATTTTTTCTTCCTTTCTTCTTCTTCTTTTCCTTTCTCCCTCTCTTCTCCCCTTCTTCCTCCCACCCCTCTCACTTTCTCTCTTTTGGTCCTTCTTTCTCTCTTTCCTTCATTTCTTCTTTCATTAAATAAAAATCCCATCCCAGAAGGGACGGAAATAAAATTCTGCATGCTTGTAAATGGTGGAGTACAATTTCTGCTCTGAATTTCCTTGTAGTGAGTGAGAAAATTGGTGAGCTTCACAATTCCCAGTAGTACAGTGTACTAGGCTTACAAGTCTTACTGCATCTAGAAGCAAAGCGCTGCAGTGAGGGCAAAAAGAGCTGGAATGCTTTACCAGGATCCTGTCTGCATGACAGAGTAGCAGGAGAACAGGAGACATGTGGCAAATAAGCAATAAGCAGGCCCATTTAATATGAAATAAAAGTTAAGGGGCAGTTGACTCTGAGCAAAAGCTTTGAAGCAACCAAGAATATATACATCAGAGTCAGCTAAACTGCAGGCTCACAAACAGCTCTTCTGACACAAATGAAGGATGGTCACATGAGAATAGTGTAGAAAGAACAGGTGAACACCCACCAACCTTTGTAGCAATACAAAGATTGGCGACATATGCACCATAAATACGCATCTTCAGCAGAGACCAATAGCTACCTCACATCTGGAGCAGAGAAAAAAATGACCAAATCCATTCCGCATACTTCTATCCACCAAGGGCAATGATTTGTCAACAGTGTGATGGTTTACCTAATTAAGACATTGATAGCCATTAAAATGTATTTTGGTTTTTACACCTTTGTTTTAACTTCACATATTTTATCATTTCACATCAGGATTTTCCTTACGTTCTGTTTCTATAATTAACAATGCATTGTGAGCATATGAAAAATGAATTACTCTTCACAATAGAAATATAAGTAGACCCCTACCTCATTAGTCTGCCTAATGTTCCTTTTACATAATTTATCCATTTGCTGAATGTTCTTCTTGATTGTAAGTACTGGAAAGAGTTTCATCTTTAGTTTCAATATTTTGTGACTTCAGAATACGGATGAACTGGATTATCTGTCACTGAATAAAAGTTGTTGAAAATTACTCGAATTGTCCCATTTTAGTGGGCAAAAGCAAGGAATACCTAATGGCAAATAGCTTCATCTCTTCCGTGCCTTTGTTAAGTAAATGCTCAACTAGCATTTTTAGCTCTGCAGGCAATTTGTGTTCTTAAGCACCATTTGTTACCTTTTTCATATATCGTCATAATAAAGATTTCAATAGCATTGGTGGCTGGGTTTCTTGGAAATTTAATCAGAGTGCTTATTTCCTATATAGACATTATTTTCTCAGTTTTCTTTTAAGAAGTGCAATTTAAGGGGAAAGAGAAAAGAAAATCACTAGCTGAGTGTTTGTAGTAGTAAAAATCCAGAGAGTCTTTGCAATCTTGATAAGCAAAGGGCCTCATTCTTGAGGACCCTGCAGACTGGCCCTTCCTCAAGCTTTCCCCTGCCATTTCTGGCACATCAGCTGTGAGTGAAGTGCCTTGTTTGTCTTCCTTGCATCAGAAAAATATTGTATGCTTGGTGATTAAATTCTCATCTTGCACGCGCACAAGAATGCCATCAGACAGTGAGGCTGTCCTGAGGTTAACTTCTTCTGTCAGCCTTCACCCTCTTCCTCACTGAGTCACCACCAAAAGTATAATATCTAAATATTCCTGAGAGACAGAGATTCCAGAAAGACCTAATTGCTCTCTTTCCTATCTACATAAAGTATCAATGTACTATGTGTGTTTATATTTATATCTATATTTCTGGTATTTTCATTTTATAAGTGAATGTTACAGAAAGCAAAAAAAAAAATAAACAATCTGAAGATTGTGATTGCATTTGTTCATGCCCATTTCTTCTTCTCCCTTTATCCTGGCAGCATAGCATTCATCAAACTAGAGCTCTAAGTTGTTAGTCAGCTTCTCTATTTCCATCCTCTTCATGAATATTTCAGTATTTAGACTTTCGTTTACTGTGGTAGGATGGATAGCATTACCCCCTGGCAGACAGCAACCAAGACTATGGACTTGTTTATTCTTCCTTCTAATTTCCTGCAATATGTAAAGTTCATTTCATTGATTATATTCTTATAAAGTGCTCATTTTTCAAATATCCGTCTTCTAAGGTCATATTTTCTGGGTAACAGCACTGACCCAGAGAAGTTATCCGAATAGTGAACAGCATGGTGTTTCAAATGCAACCTGCTCAAGTTAGTTCCCTTCAACTTTGTTTCCTGTCATCTAGGACCTGTCTGAGTTCACCATGACCTGAGAAAGAACTCAAACAAGGCAGAATAGAATTTGGAGTTACAAAGAAAGGAGAGAGAGAGAAAGAGAGAGAGAATAAAAGAGAGATTCAGCTGGTGAAATAAAATGCCTCGAGGCCACTCTAAAGACCCTCCTTTTGCCAAGCTGCTATTTCAATTTTACCACAACTCTCCAGTTAAGAAAGCAAAATGAGTATCTACAAATGAATCCAGAACGCATCACACACATAGTTTACCTAAAATATAACTCTGTGAATACTGAAACAAAAGATAATGAAATGCATCAACAGAAAGATTAAAGATAAATAAAAACAGTAACAACAACAGGATATTTTCTAAACAACCTATGCTAAACTATGAACCTTGGAGGACGTGAGGAATCAGTGAAAAGGAATCATCTCAGGGACTGGAAATGCCTAGAGACAGGGCTCTCGTGGCTACCAGGGCCACCAGCAATAGACAAAACCTGTTTTAATAGTGTGCTATTAACGGTGTTTATTGGAATGAGAGTCGTATTTTACCTTTCTATTGTTCTTTACCAACTATGAGATGATAAAGAGGAAATTAAGAAGACAGAGAAAGACACAATAGGCAAAGGAAGGGAGAAGCAGGAAGCTGGGCACAGACATACGGAGCCGCCCCCCCTTATCGCGGGGGATACATTCCAAACCCCCCAGTGTAAGCCTGAAATAGTCGTGAATTCCATAAATACTATGATTTTTTTCTTTTTTCTTTTTTTTTTTTTTTTTTTTTAGCTAGTAACCGAGATGGCTCCTAAATAACTAACATACAGGTAAGGTGTACAATGCGGATACACTGAGCAAAGCGATGATTCACATCTTGGGTAGAGCAGGTCATTGTGAGATTTCGTCATGCTATTCAGGACAGTGTGCAATTTAAAACCTATGAATTTCTAGAATCTTCCATTTAATATTTTTGCATCATAGGCAGGTAACAGAAACCTCTAACAGTGAAACCCCAGGTGAGAGGGAACTGTTGTTGTACGCATATTGACCAAGACTGCCCTGATGTTCCCCTAAGCTTGACAGAACTTTGCACCAGGATTCTTTCTGCCTCTAGGCTCCTGACTTACCTTTTCTTAGAGTGTTTACTTTAGAAAACTTGCCATTGTAAATCCTTTTTCTTCCCCTTTGAGATGTAAATCTTCTTAAAAACCAGTTTCACTACCCAGGAAATGTCTTTCTCAAGGACCTGAGAACCATTTATCTGAAATGTAATCATTAAGAAAGAGAGAGCCCCTATCTGTGTGGGAGGTTAGAAGCCTAACTTCCCAGGGGAAGCCTTTACCCAAGTTGTAAAACCACCGCCTGTCATGAAGATACAGGAAAGTTTACTTTTCCTTTGGGTAATGTCCATTAGCAAACATAGATGGCCTATGATCTCCCTCTTACTCTAGTTCTTAAAACGCCACCATTCTTCTGTTTCAGTTGAGTTGAAGTCAGACTCAGTTTTAGTCACTTTCTCATATTGGAATGATCTTGAATAATGTCTTTCTTGCCTATTTAATATTGCCCAGTTCGTTTTTGCTTTGACATGTACAGCAAAGAGACTCTCATTCACCCTTTTCTCTCTATTTTTGTCTTGATGCAATGGAGAATGGAAAAACTTTGAATAAATATAGAACTTGTCTCCACTTTGTAACTTACCAGCTGTAACCTGAGGCATCCTCTTTGAGCCTTCTTCTCTTAATTTATAAAATGAGCTCTCTTGTATTGTTATTATGAGAATAAATGTAAAATTTCTGGCACAAAACAACCAATAAACATTATCCGGCCCCCTTTTTAATCAACCCACTGTTTGTGTGCCCTGAGGCACATTTCTAAATGTAACTCTTTTTAAGTACCTTCTGATGGTGGTGGTATTAGGCATATGCTGACAGTGGAGGTTTATTGAAAGAAAATATATACCTCCTCATAGGCACTGCCTTTCTCAAATTAGAGTGTTAAGAAGAACTGCTTGGAGTAGGCATCTCTTTCATCATCTGCATATCACAGAGAAGTTATGTACTTATCGTCAACAAGATGCTGTTCCAAATAATATTATCCTCTGTCTAGTGTTCTGTTTTCCTGAATTTTACTTTGTCCACAGAAACTATGAGTTTTTACATGCATGTATATATACATACACACATATATATTAATATATACTTATATGCATGTATATGTTCATGTGTGTGCATATGTGTGTGTGTGTGTATATATATATATACTATGAAAACCAAAGTAAATAAGTTAGTTATGAAAACGGTTCTTAAGTTAGTACTGCCGATTTTGTGTAAGTATTAATAACTATCTCCACATCTGACAGATGTAATGAAGCAGCCCTATTTTACTCAGCAGGAAATGTAGGGAAACAGTTAAAGTCGAACATTATCTCTATGTGGCTTTATTCTTCTGCTTATAGCAGGTTATTTTCCTAAGTGAATTTTATTCCAGCTGTTGGGAAAAAAAGCCTGCCAGTTCTAGAACACCAAACTGTGGCATGGTGTTTGTTTAGGAATGTGTTTGGAGATTGGTGGAGTCTGATTTTTACGTTCTTTTAAAATTGAGATTAGTTCAACATTCACATAGTAAAAAAACAACAACAACAAAAAAAACTACTGTGTCTTCAGAGCTGAAATGCCTGCTAGAAGTTGCTATGACTATAAACATTATATAGTTGTTCACCTGTATGAAGCCTTGATTCTATTACCAGGTATGTACTCAGGGGCCAAGATGTCTTTGGGAACAGGGGAGGTTCTGTACCTGACTTTTTGTAGGGAGAGGTTTGAAGCATCAGCTAAAAGTTATCTGGAAGTCCTGGAAACGACAGAGCTTAATTTACCTGTGGGCTGAGTTGTGGGGTACATCCACCGTGTCCACACAGTATCTGGGCTCTGAAAGCAGGTGACTCTGCATCTGCTTTATAATCTTCAAAGCTCTCTAAAGGAAACAGAGGTGACTGAAGGTGGAGGAGGAAAACCTGCAGTGCATCTGAAGTCTATATTTATCTATCCTTACCATCAGTCTAGTTTGGAAAACTTTCCTATCTTATTCCCTGAAGATTAACTATTTATAAAAGATTTACTGAACATTCATCTCCTTTGTTTTTTGTACTGTCGTTTTCCTGGGTTTAACTTTGGTTGGAGTAGGAGGGGGCACAGTAAATATGTATAGTTACATGTGATGGAATTTGTAATGAGGCTGTCATTAGCTGCACCCACACAAAGGTGTTAGGATGGTGTGATAGGTAACGCCCTCAGTGAACTACTCCCACTACCTTTCAAGGTATTTAACTAATGTAATGAACCAGTGACAGATCCAGTCTTCCTCCGGTAGAGAAAATTAACAGATCCAGTTTTCCTCTGGTAGAGAAGTAGACACCTGAGCTACCCCTCGCAATGGGCTGATTAAATGTCCTTTGTAATGTCAGAGGTAAACTCCCTTATTGCGAGAGTCCACCGAGTCTTCCTACAATACTTCTTGGTATTTCCTGCCCCTACGTGACTTTTTCCTCCCCTTTATTGTTCCTCTTCTTTTCCTTCTTCTTCTTCCTCTCGCTGCTCCTCTTTCCTCCGCCTCCTCTTTCTTCTTCTCTACCATACTGATAAAATTTAAGTGTTTATCATACAATAGAAACAGAATATTCTAGGCTACACACTTTACTGGGATTATCTCATCAATTTCTCAGAAAAAATTTCAATAAAGTAGGCACTCTCAGTATAGCCATCGTATTAATAGAAATGAAATGTGGAGGATTCTGCCACATGCAGAAGGCTAAACATTTTGCAAGTGCCAGAGATGGGAATGTCTTTTTAAATCTCGAGTCTGGGGCTTTAACTGCTGTACTATACTGCCTCTCAACCGAACCCGCTGATGCCAATGTCTCGGTACATGCTGAAATGATTAATTAGCTTCTTGTTTTTTCCTTGAAGATAATAGCACTAATATAGAGAGAGTAGGACTGGCTTCTGAATGCAAGGAAAAAAGTTCTTAACCAAAAGGAACAAATCAGTGTTAACTTTGGAAAGAAAACCTAGGGAACTAATGACTAATCTTTTTCAATAACAGATAAAAGAAAGAAAAGTAATTGTTTAATGGGAGAGAGGAAAGGGGTTAAGTAAGATACGTATGCTTTTTTATTATTACTGTTAATAAATCTTTTTAGTGAAATTTTGTATTGCTCATTACACAAAGTATTTTGGGGCAGGGAAAAGACCAAAATACTAAGCAGTTAAAGGTCAACCGCAGGAATTGGAACTTCTATTTCCAACCTTGATTCTATAGCTGGAACTGAATTTAACCTTTCTACTTTTACCAATGAGAAAACAACAATATAAGTGAAACAACTTTTTTTCAAATGTTGGCCAATATGATCTCTGTGATCCCTGATAGAAGAGCAATTAATTATGTTGGTACTGTAATTATCTTGGCTAGATATATATTATACACATACACACACACACACGTAAAACAATACATATATATAAATATATGTGTGTGTGTGTATATATACACACACACATATATATACACATATGGAGAGGAGAGAGGGAAAAAGACATCTTATTGACTCTGTTTCTCTGGAGAACCCTGATTAACACCCAAATCATAAAGAATGGCCAGTTCTGTCCTGGGGCATTGCCAAAGACTTCACAAAGAAGATAAAAATTGGGTTGCGGCACAATCACAGTTACACGCACTAAGGTTCTCACCATATGCCAGTCAGTGTTCTAAGTGCTGCTTAGATGTGCTATTTCATTGACTCTTTATTACTACTGGTGGGCTATAAAACACAATTTGCAGATTAAAAAAAAAAATTAAGGAAACGAAGGCACAAAAATGAACCTAATTTATCCAAGATCACTTGGTGCTGAATGATAGAGCCAAGAGACTCCAATTCAGGCCTTTTGATTTCCAAGGTTCTTGAGCATTGGGCTTTCAAGGACCTTGAAGAGACAACCAGCTACTGACTAGGTGCAGCAGGAAGGGAGGGCTGCAGTAGACAGAAAGGGCAGTGACAACGAAAAGACTATGCCCTAGTCATAGAGTGGGTGAGAGGGGAGTTCTGCGAGTTCAGAATGAATGACAAGGGGAAGATATGAGGGAGGAAAAGGTGACATAAAATGCCAAAGCCAAGATTTGTGTGATATTCAAAATCATGCAGAAGAATTTAGACCAGCTTAGAAAGGCAATAGGAGGTCCCTAGTTTGTTTCTTAAGCTGCAGGTATGACATTATAGCAGCGACTAATATTTATTATGTACTTTCCAGGAGCCACACATTTTCTAAGTAATTGGGATATATTACCCATTGTGGCTTCTTAGCATCTCTGCGAGGTACGTACTATTTGAACCTCCATTTCATAGATGAAGAACTCAATACCGTGAGCAGTTAGGCAGCTGGACCAAGGCCATACGTAGAGAATAACAGAGCCAGGGTTTTAACTAACACAGTCTGACTGTAGAGCTATACAATACCTTTGTGACTGAGCAAAATAACTTTGGTCACAGAGTTCAAGGGGACAACATTAAGATCAGAGATACTAAAAAGCTATTGTCATAATTTAGATAAAAGAAAATGGAGAGCTAAACAAATTCTCTGAGGATGAAAAGAAATTATACTCAACAGGAGACAGGAATTGTGTCTTCAACTATATTTCCTGCTCATCACATAAATATTAGTTGATTGATTGCCTTAATAAATCACAAACCACTAACCTCCCAATAATACTGCTTTCTTTATCTTTAAATCTGTTGCTGAAGAATTTCTTTCTTATAAGTAAGGTCATTCCCTCCTAGTGCCATATTCAGCTAGCCTGCCAGGGATTGCCTTTATAGATACAATGGATCATTCCATCCCTGAGCTGACAAGTTAAATTATATTCTTCTTTATAAAAACATTTATAAATTGTGTAATAATTTATGCTGAAGTTACCACAGTAAGCCTCTTGCCAACCTATACACAACATAGAACGTCGTGGCCTTTTCCCAAGCCTGGGGGAGGGCTACTTCTGTTTGTAGAGGCCGTGGGGCATGACCAAACCTGCTAAAAAATAACTATTCTTACTGTGAGCATTCTATTTGTATTACGACTTCATTTGGGGCTGCGATATAATGTGTACATACCAATTTTCAATTTGTCTAGGAACATTATTTGGTGTCTTAGCTTAGTGTAACTGTCAAAATTATTCATGACTCAGGAACCATGTTACATTTTCCTGCTTAGAGGATTCAAGTCATAAGATTCAAGGCAAATAGGTTTGGCTCACCTCAGCACACATTTTTAAGTCAGATCCATTGCTACTGCCCATGATCGTTAAAAAAAGAAATGTTGTCCTGTTGTGTTACTGCAGAAGGTATCCAGAAAAGAAAGTGATCACAAACGTACTTCCTGAGGATTGGAAAGCTCCATGCAAGCAGTCTATGTCCCTGGTGAGTACTCCAGATGTTGTGAGTGGTAACAAATAAGTGAATGGGGTTTTTAGAAAATAGAGGGGAATCATTAAACCAAAAAGGTCCTTACAACCAAGGCTAAAGATCCAGGAACTCTTGTAAGCTTGCTGTGAATGGTTATATAGGTTGTTTACTGCACAAAGACAACGGGTGAAGACGTTGGTGAGTAGGGGCTGTGAGGCAGTCTGTGTTCCATTTGATGAATCCTATGATTATGAGGCAACTAGCGGGGATATCTTTATTTTAATTTGCACAATGTTATCTATGGACAAGCACAAGGTGAACTTGGTGTTTCTGTATTAGTTGTTTATTTTCTAAAGATTAAGCTAGTACTTTTTTACTTACAAACACTTAAAAAGTAAACTGAGAACAGGCTGTGGTTGGGTCTTAGAAATAACAGAACCATCAAGATGCTCACAATCATCTCTCTCTGTCTCTGTCTCTCTCTCATCCCCATCCCCATTTCCCTCTATGTGCCAACCTGTCCTTCTATACTCCCTCAGACAGCTTTCTATACATGTGCAAACATGATGGCTGAGAACATCCACATTTCATCTCTTAACTATCTTAGGGAGAAATTGACCTACTGATCTCGTTTGTTCCAAGATTAAGAAAATCTTCAATAGACAACTCATTTGTTGAGCTAAGGTCAGAGTAATATCCTGAACCAATCAAATATGGCTAGCATCATGGTTCTAGGAAAAAAAAATCTTTTTCAAAACTATAGAACTCAAGCTAAGAAGTAGTATTTCAGGAAGTGGATTGCTATTCCAAGAAGAATTGAATTCAGAAAAAACAATTAAGTACCCATTGAAGCTATATAAATTAGGAAAATTCCAAATCACTCACATGCATGGATTTATCTTTGTTTGAAGCAAAGGATATAAAAGAATAGTCTGTCATACTCCCTTACCCAAAGGCATCAATAACTATGCCCTGTAGTCTCATTTTGAAACCCCAATCTGAAAGCTCTTTTCTTACTTTTTGTTCTACTAATATCCTAGTCACCCCCTTCCTGCCACAACAGTCTCAATTCATGTCTCACCATCTCCAGGAAACTTTCACCAAGTATTATATTTTATTTTTCCTTCATTCTGATACCACTGACAGCTAGATCTGCAAACTGCTTTTCTTAATCACATATTATCTTGTGTTGTTCATTAACTATTTTGGGCTTATGGTTCATCTTTCCTATAGAACTTTAAGCTCCATAAATCTATTATAATGACCAATACTGCAACACTAAAAATTAAGATTATGTTAATTCTGATCTCTGCTGCTTATATCATAATGCTGAGTGTACTCTTGATAAATGCATAAATAGGAAGAGATTTGGGAAAGATAAGGTTTAACCGTAATTGTACAAATCACATTTAAGATCGAATATTCCCAAAGCAGGAAGGAGAACGGGTTCTTTTCTAAAACACAAACAGGCCACTAAATACTGAATAATGTATTGAAGGATAAGGTCAAACTATAGCATTTGTAAAAGGGTCTACTAACACAAGAGTTTGGAGTGAAGGACCAATATCTTCCTCCTTCTCTTCCTTATTTAAGGAATGTTCTAAAAGCAGAGGTAGTTAATAAAATTTACAGAGGGAATTATGTTACTTTCTAGGAAGAAACTGGAGTTTGTGAACACAAATTTTTAAGTCTGAAACTTATCAACTCAGACCATAAAAATGGCTGGCATACAAACTTACACATTTTGACTGACTTAAGTGACTAGCAATTTGAATTTGGTGAAAGCTCCAATTATAGGGGTTATTTAAACAGCACGACTATTAAAATCTGAACAACGAAGTATTATCCTAAAATATTCAAGGGAGAGACTTTCCTGCAAATTCACTGTTAGGACATAAGTTCTAAGAGTGGTTGAAAACAACTTGTATTTGGAAGTAAGATAAATTTCCTCTTTTATACTTATTTACGTTATTGTTTGTTGAATTTATTTGTTGAATATTTTCTCACAGCTGTGGATATTTTGCATTTTAAAAATCCATTCATATTTAATCCTTTCATGACCTCATAAGTCAAAGAAAGACAGGATTATGACTCTTTTCCAGAGGCAAGAAGAGAAAGGCTTAAAAATGCTCCCTAAGTTGCCCAGGTTGCAGTGAAAATGAGGAGTGCAGTGGGACCAGAAATCCATATACACAGATGTCTTCCTAATACTTCTGATGAGGTAACTACCAACCTGAATGGCAACAGGCCAGTAAGATATAATAAAAAAGAAGTGAGATCTGATGGTCCGAGCTTTTAAAGAGAAAAAACAGGCTGATATGCCCAGAGAGAAAATAATTACATGGACAGAAAACACTTCATCTCCTCCAGATTAACATGCATATGTATTAGGAAAAATGTGAAATAGGTGTCTGGGGCAGAGAAGAGGGGGAGTTCTTTGCTGCTGATTTGGGTTGAGCTTGGTTGCAATGCAAAAATTATTTTTTTTATTATTTACCTGTTTCTATTAAAAAGGTATATATATAACAGATATAGGTACACATTAAGTATTCTTTTCACTCTCACCTCTCTCTCCCCACCCCCCACTCTCCTTTTTGAACTGGCAGGATCAGATGATTGGAACCAAATGAGTGATCTTTGGGGCTTAGTCCCCATAGTATTCTCTCCTTCCCCCTTTTTGTACTCCTCCACTTCTGCAGAGGTATGTTTATGGAGGAAATTGAATTCACTATTTGCATACAGCAACATATTTAGCGGGTGGCTATGCAGGTCCAATTAACTCTCTTAACAATATGGGTGAAATGAGGTTATTGGATTATGTTTGTAGCCAATTATAATTGTTTTGGTTGAAGACTCCCTCTTGTAACCTTACTTACAGTTAAGAAAAGAGCATTAAAATATTTTATTGTGTGGAAGAGAAAAGCCTAGGGAACAATTGGAAAGGCAATTTCTTTGCTCTAAATCAAGAAACATGACCTCTTATTTATGTTTGGGCATAAAGTGAAGGCTTTTTTTTTTTTTTTGCAGAAATAAAAATAAAAATGTCAGACATAAAGCACTTTGAACACATCTGATTTTCATCATTATCATTATTATCTTTACCTCATCCTGAAAAGTAATGCCATTGCAGGGAAGCAACATAATAGAAAGGAAAGAATACAAGACTTGAGACCAAGCAGACCAGGTTCTAATGCTGGCTTTGCCGCTGGTGAGCCACACCCTCTATGAACTGAATGCCCTTCTTCAGGAAAGTAGAAATAAAATATCTGTTACCACAATGATGAAATGAAGAAATATACATGATGTGCTTTAAAAAGTAAAAATCAGCAATCCCACTATTGGTTATTTTACTCGAAGGAAAAGAAGACTTCATCAAAAAGACATCTACGCCCAAATGTTATTTCAGCACAATTCTCAATCACAAAGATGTGGAATAAACCCAAGTGCCCATCAGTACATGAGTGGATTAATAAAATGTGGTATATGTATACCATGGAGTACAACTCAGCCATAAAAAAACCATGAATTAACACCTTTTGCAACAATCTGGATGGAACTGGAGATCATTCTTCTAAGTGAAATATCTCAAGGATAGAAAAACAAACACCACATGAACCCACTATTAAATTGGTACTTACCGATGAGCACACACGTAAACAGAAAGAAGTAAAACTCATTGGAAATCAACCACAGGGGTTGAGGGAGAAGGAGAAGTTCAAAAACCTACCTAGCGGGTACAATGAACCCTATTTGGATGATGGGCTCACTTATAGCCAGGACTCAAGCATTACAAAAGCAATCCACATAACCTAAAACATGTGTACTCCCTTAATGTTTTGAAATAAAAATAAACAAATAAAAATAGAAAATAGGAAAAATAATCCACAACTGAGAGAAAATACTTGCATAATTATATATCTGATAAGTGACTATATCTAGAATACATAAGAACTCTTAAAATTCAATAATAAAATGACAACTTGATTATAAAATGGACAAAAAGATTTGAGTAGACATGTCTCCAAAGATACAAATGGCCCAAAATTACATGAAATGATGCTTAACATCATTAGAAATGAGGGAAATGTAATTCAAAACCAAAATGGTATATTACATCATACCCCCTAACACAATTATGTCAAAAAGGCATATAAGAACAAGGGAAAGCAAGATAATAACATGAGTATGTAGAGAAATTGGAACCTTCATACACAGTTGATGGGAATGTAAAATGGTGCAGCCACTTAGGAGCACAGTCTGGCAGTTCCTCTAAAGGCTGAACAGGGTTACCATATTGTCCAGAAATTCTACTTCTTAGGTATATACCCACAAGTATCAAAAATATGTGCCCACACAAACTTGTACACACACTATCATAGCAGTGCTATTCATAATTGTCACAAAGTGGAAATAACCCAAATGCCTATAAATTAATGAATAAATAAATGAAATAGTTTTTTCATATAATGCGATAATATTCAGGAATAAAAATGGATGAAATATTCATACGTGCTACAACATGAATGGTTCTTAAAAACATTGTTAGGTGAAAAAGCCAATCACGAAAGATTACCCATTACATAATTGTATTTATACAAAAATTTCAGAATAGGCGTATGTACAGAGAGATAAATGGTTACTTAGGGCTGGATGGGGTGGATGATAGGATGAAATAGTAAAACACTGCTAATAGGTATGGGGTCTCTTACTGGGGACTGGGGTGATGAAAGAAAATGTCCTAAAATTGATTGTGATGATGGTTGTACAACTCAGTGAATATATTATACTAAAAACTGCTGAATAATACATTTTAAATGGGTGTGATGGTTAATTTTATATGTCAACTGAAGCCATAGCACACAGATATTTGTTTAAATATGTCTGTATTTTGCTGCAAAGATATTTTTAGGTGAGATTAACATTTAAGTCAGTAGACTTTGAGTAAAGCAAATTACTCTTAACCCTTAATGTGGGTAGACTCAACCAATCAGTTGACAGTCTTAAGAAAAAGACTGACTTCTCTGAAGGAAGAAGAGATTCTGCCAGCAGATTGCCTTTGGGCTAGAACTGCAACCTCAGCTCTTTGATCTCCACACTGCCAGCCCTCCCTGCAGACTTTGGACTTGCCAGGCTCAACGATTGTGTGAGCCAGTTCCTTAAAATTACACACACACACACTCTCTCTCCGCCCCCCTCACTCACACATGCTAATACAGTGGTTAAATTGCATGGTATGAAAATTATATCTTAATAACATGGTTATTAACAAACACCCTGAATAAAAACATTGAACAGATATTTGAATAGGCACTTCACAAAAAAGAATATAGAATCACGAAAAAATGCCCTACCACATGAGTTATCAGAGAAATGAAATGCAAAACCAAAACAAAATATCAACCCCCAAATATTAGAATGGCTGCAATTAGTCTATTAATACCATGTGTAGAGTGTAGGGTGTAGAGCAACTGGAATCCTTGTAAACTGTTAAAAAGAACACTGATTTGGAAAACTTTTAGGCGTTTTCTTCAACAGTTAAAGATACATCTATGGTGTGACTCAGCCATTGCGATTCTACATCTTTACTCAAGTAAAGTCTTTTACAGGAATGTTCATATCAGCTATATTCTCAATAGCCAAGTCCGGAAACAATACAAATGCTCATCAAGAGGTGAATGAATAAACAAAATGTTGTATAACCATATGATGGAAAAATATCCCATAATAAATACTAATGCATTACTTGTAAGGACAACAAGAGGAATGAATCTCAAAATTGTTACGTTGAGTGAAAGAAACCAGGCACAAAATAGTATCTACAATGTGTACATACATTCCTGAAAACAAAAATATAGTTATGGTGACTTTTTTTTTAAAAGGTCAATGATTGGCTGAGGCTAGAGGTAAATGGGGCATGAGGAGATATTTTTGGGGTGATGGGAATGTTCTCTATTGATTGTGATGATGGTTTCAGAGCTGTATACATCTCTCAAAATTCACTGAATCTTATATCTGAAGTGGTGGATTTATTGTATCCAATTTTTAACTCAATAAAGCTAATTTTAAAATGAGGAAACAAGTCTGTCAGTTTTACTGAAATAATTTTGATTTGTGAATTCCACTGAGAATCTGAAGAAAGCTGCCTACTTGACTAAAAAAAAAAATACATACTTATACATTATTGCACACGATATTTCAAAAAGTTGGAGATCCACGGAAGCCTATCCTAATTCGGAGTAAGAATTCTGCATAGGGTAATGAAAATCAGGACTTATGGCAATTGGTGTTAAGACCATACCTTTGAGCACTCAGTAGTGAATGAATTTTAATTGCCATATAATCATCTTCATTTCTCCAGTTGTCTAATATGTGTTAATTGAGCCTCTTCAACTATGGTATTTGTTAAAAATATTTACAGCATACATGCAGAGAACAAAAAAATGCAAGGAATTGTACCAACCTACATGCCAAATTAAATAAATAATTAACTTTCAAGGACAGCCCCCAATTTAAGGTAATTTCAATTATTGTATTTTTATGAAGCATCTTGTTAAATATTTATTTAAATAGGTTATAAATTATAGAAATTTTTATTTAAGTATATATATTAATCAGGGAAAATAATCACACTATATATATATATATAGTCTATATTTTTAAAGTTTAGGAGACATGAAGAAGAATGTGAATTTAACTCCTCATCCAGATATATCTGAGGTTACTTTTGTGCTGAATTGCTAATGTGCGAACTGTAGAAATAAAGAGGACTCATTCTGCTTTAATAAGCAACTGATTTTCCATCTAGCGTGTTATTTCAAATTCATTAAATCATAAAATATAGCTAGTATAACATATTAATGTCATGAAGTTTTCAAATACTGTATACTGAAGCCAGATGGACAAGAAATTATGCTAAACAAAATTCTAAATCACAGTAAAGTATTATTTAAAATGATGCTCTACACTTAAGTGTTGTCTGGTACATTCATATTCTTTATAAGTATTTTCTTATTATATTCCACGTCTTCATATATAATGCATATATAAAGAGATTCATTATGTTTCATCAGGGCAGAAAGACTTGACAAAAAGCTGCAGGATACTTATCCTATAGGATAAGTAAATGAATGTATATCACCATGTCAGAAAGCTGTTGGACATACTCACGAATGCGTTTTTCCAGAAAACTTCTTCGAGCCGGGCGCGGTGGCTCACGCCTGTAATCCTAGCACTCTGGGAGGCTGAGGCGGGCGGATCGCTCAAGGTCAGGAGTTCGAAACCAGCCTGAGCAAGAGTGAGATCCCGTCTCTACTATAAATAGAAAGAAAGAAATTAATTGGCCAACTAAAGATATATATAGAAAAAAAAATCAGCCAGGCATGGTGGGGCATGCC
>CAUYRT010010194.1:0-30249 GCA_963574885.1 Lepilemur ruficaudatus
CCTAGATATCTAAAGTACCCAGATATAGAAATCCAATAATATCTCATAACATATATATTATTGTATTTAAAGGGAGAAATAGACTCCAATACAATAATAGTTCAGGACTTCAACACCCCACTCTCAGCATTAGACAGATCATCTAAAAAGAACATTAACAAAGAAGTGTTGGATTTAAATTGCATATTAGACCAAATGAATCTAACAAATATTTACAGAACATTTCATCCAACAGGTACAGAAAACACATTCTTCTCATCAGCACATGGAACATTCTCCAGGATAGACTATATGTTAGGACACATAGCAAGTCTCAAAAAATTTTTAAAAATTGAAGTCATGTCAAGTACCCTCTCAGACCACAATAAAATAAAACTAGAAATAAATAACATAAGAAACTTTGGAAACTGTACAAATAGAAATTAAACAAGATGCTCCTGAATGACCATGGGTCAAGGAAGAAATAAAAAAAATTCTTGAAACAAATGAAAATTGAAATGGCATACCAAAAACCATGGGCTACAGCAATAGCGGTAGTATGAGGGAAGTTTATAACAATAAATGCCTACATGAGAAAAGAAATATTTCAAATAAACAATCTAATGATGTACCTTAAGGAACTAGAAAATCAAGAAGAAACCACTCAAAATTAGTAGAAGGAAAGAAATGCTATTGATCAGAGCAGAAATGGATAAAATAGAAACTAAAAAACAATACAAAGGATCAATGAAATGAAAAGTTGGTTTTTTGAAAAGATAAACAAAATCAATAAACCACTTCCCAGACTAACCAAGGAAAAAAGAGGAGAGACCCAAATAATCAAAATCAGATATGACAAAGGAGACATTACTACTGATACCACAGAAATACAAAAGATAATCAGAGACTATTATGACAACTATACACCTCAACAAACTGTAAAACTTAAAGGAAATGAATAAATTCCCAGACACATACAACCTGCCAAGATTGAATCATGAAGAAATAGAAAACCTGAGCAGATCAATAACAAGTAATGATATCGAAGCAGTAAGAAAATGTCTCCCAAGAAAGAAAAGTCCGAGACTGGATGGCTTCACTGCTGAATTCTATCAAACTTCTAAAGAAGAACTAACACCGATTCTCCTCAAACTATTCCACAAAATTGAAGAAGAGAGAATTCTCCCTAACTCATTCTACAAGGCCAGCATTACTACCCAAACCAGACAAGGATGCAACAAATAAAGAAAACTACAGACCAGTATCCCTGATGAAAATATATGCAAAAATCCTCAACAAAATGCTAGAAAACTGAATCTGATAGCACATAAAAAAATATACCATGATCCAGTGGGATTTATCCCAGGGATGCAACGATGGTTTGACACATGCAAATCAGTAAGTGTGATACACACATTAATGGAATGAAGGACAAAACCATATGATTGCCTCAATTGATGCAGAAAAGGCATTTGAGAAAATTTAACATATCTTCATGATAAAAACTCTCAACAAACTAGGCATTGAGTTGAATGAAACTCAACACAATAAGGGCCATATATGACAAACCCACAGCTAACATCGTATGAATGGGAAAAAGCTGAAACCTCTCTCTAAGAACTTGAACAAGACATGGATGCCCACTTTCACCACTCCTATTTGACATAGTACTGGAAGTCCTAGTCAGAGCAATCAGGCAAGAGAAAGAAAAAAAGGCATCCAAATTGGAAAAGAGGAAGTAAAATTGTACCCCTTTGCCAATGACGTGGTTTTATATCTAGAAAAATCTAAAGACTCCACCAAAAAATCTTAGATATGATAAATAAATTCAGTAAAGTTGCAGGATCAAAATCAAAATACAAAAATCAGTATTATTTGTATATACCAATAATGAAATAGCTGAAAAAGAAATCAAGAATGCAATCTTTTTACAATAGCTAAAAAAAAAAATACCCAGGAATAAATTCAACCAAGGAGGTGAAAAATCTCTACAAGGAAAACTGCAAAGCACTGATAAAAGAAAATGAAGAGGACACAAACAAATGGAAAGACATCCCATGCTCATAGATCAGAAGAATTAATATCAGTAAAATGACCATACTGCCCAAAGAAATCTGCAGATTCAGTGCAATCCCTGTCAAAATACCAATGTCATTTTTCACAGACTTAAAAAAAAACAATCCCAACATTTGTATGGAGCCTAAAAAGAGCCTGAATATCCAGAAAAATTCTAAGCAAAAAGAACAAAGCTAGAGGCATCACACTACCTGACTCCAAAATACATTACAAGAATATAGTAACCAAACAGCATGGTATTGGTATAAAACAGACACACAGACCAATGGGATAGAATAGAGAATCCAGAAATAAATCAATGTATTTATAGCCAAGTGATTTTTGGCAAAGGTACCATGCACATACATTGGGGAAAGGACACCCTCTTCAATAAATTGTGTTGGGAAAACTGGATATCCACATACAAAAGAATGAAACTTGACCCCTATCTCTCACCATGTGCAAAAATCAACTCAAGATGGAGTAAAGATTTAAATGTAAGACCCAAAACTATAAAACTACTAGAAGAAAACATAGGGAAAATGCTTCAGGGCATTGATACAGGCAGATTTTATGGTACAGACCTCAAAAGCACAGACGACAAAAAGAAAAATGGACAAATGAGATTATAGTAAACTAAAAAGCTTCTGCACAGCAAAGGAAACAATCAACAGAGTGAAGAGACAACCTGTTGAATGGGAGAAAATATTTGCAAACTATTTATTTGACAAGGGACTAATATCCATAATATACAAGGAACTCAAATAATTTAAGAATAAAAATCCCAAATAATCCCATTAAAAAGTGGGCAAAGCACACTTCTTAAAAGAAGACATAGTAATCTTCAAATGGACTCTACCAGAAACCCAACCAGGGTTCTGGCAATAGACTCCAGTGCTGGGTTTACAGAGCAATGAGTCCAAAGCTAAATTTCTAGCTAAGATCACATTTCAGTGTAGAACACATGGGATACTAATCCATTGAGAGAATTATCCTTATAACTCAACAGTCACGACAACATAGTGATCCTAAAGTGTTCGGATTCAAAGCACCTTTTTTACTTGAGGGCTCAGCTGTACAAGGTCACAGTCAGGTCACTACTAGTTAGTTACTCATATGCAATTAGTCCCATCCCTTGCCAGTAGGGCTGTTGAACTTTACTTAGTATTATAATAGAAACAAATGTGGAGTTTTGCCAGAGGCTTCTATTTTATTTTTGCTCAATAACTGTTGGTTCTTAGTGATTCTGAGGGCAAGGTAGGGCTTCTAAAAGAACCTTGTTACAGAAGAAGAGATAACTTGATGACCAGGACCAGTAGGGTCCCTGTCAGCCAATAGTCATCTTTGTCAACTACTAGATTCCATTATGCACATCAGAATATTAAAAACTTTGAGAAACCTGGCAGTGGAGGCAGAAGCTGATTCCCAAGACAGTGCTATGTGTCAACTAGATGTGAGCATGACAGCTGTGAAGACCAGAACAAACATCCCCATTGACCTAACACACACACACACACACACACACACACGTACATACCATACACACCACGCATCACACACATACCACACCCACCCATCCACACACACCATTCATACACATCACACACATACACACCACACACCCATCCATTCATACACACACCACACACACACACACCACACACCCATCCATTCATACACATCACACACCCATCCATTCATACACACACCACACACACACATACCACACACCCATCCATTCATACACACACCACACACACACACACACACACACCACACACCCATCCATTCATACACATCACACACCCATCCATTCATACACACACCACACACATACACACCACCCACCCACCCATTCATACACATACCACACACACACACACACACCACACACCCATCCATTCATACACACACCACACACATACACACCACACACCCATCCATTCATACACATCACACACCCATCCATTCATACACATACCACACACACACACACACACCACACACCCATCCATTCATACACACACCACACACCCATCCATTCATATACACACCACACACATAAACACCACACACATACATGGACATACCACACCCACCCATCAATTCACACACATACCACACACCACACAGCCCCACACACTACACACATACATACCACACACCACACACACCACACATCACATACACATCACAGCCACCCATTCACTCACACAGTACACACACAACACACATACATGTCATACACACACTACACATATACATACCACATACACCACACTTCGTACACACACCACACCCACCAATCCACTCACACACACATCACACATGCATACCACACACATACACACCACATATACTGCACAACACATACACACCCCCATCCACTCACAACACACCACACACATACACACCACACATACATCCACGATGTCAGGCCTGAGGCACTAGGAGGGAGAAGGCAAGGAAGGTGAAGAAGGGTCTGGACAGAAATGATGATAATGGAGACAGATTAAGTTTTAAACCAGGAAAGGCTTCTCCTCAGAGGTGGCCTGTTAACCATGGATTCCTCCTACGCCAGAGGGACAGCTCTTACTCTTACTTCTAAGCTCTCACGATGGAGTGTCCTTTCCATATTTGATTATTTCATAGGATTGTGTAAATTGCATGAGGGAAATGCTGATCGGGGGATGTATTTTTCAACTCGAAGTGAAAGTCTTGTTTCTCTTTCAGTCATGTGTTTAGGCCTGTCGTCCCCTTCATGTGGATGAGACCTTCGTAGACAACAGGGGGATAAAAGGATTTAAAAATATTTGCAAAGATCTCTGAGTGTGCAGAGAAGGGAGAAGCTAACATTATAACATTATCCCTATCACTAGGGAGAAGACCAGAGCTGGTGTTTAGGGATGATATTTGCCCAAAAAGATCACACATTTCAGTGATCCAAATATAATACAAAAATGCATAAAATATTATGGAAAAAGCCATAATGTTGAAGAGGCAAAGCGTAACTCTATTTTATTTCCTGGTAGAATTTAATGCAGCTTAGCCACATGAATTAGTGGTAACTTTTGCAGTGTCTTCAAGTTAGTCAATGGAACTTGTCAAATTAGTCAATTGAACTTAATGTTCAATATGAGGACAGCTACAGCTACGGTTTGAATGTGTCCCCCAAAATTTATGTATTGGAAACCTGATTCAAAAGCAACAGTACTGAGAGGTGGGACATTTAAGAGGTGATAGGTCATGTGGAGTGGGTTCATGATTGAGGGGGTGGGCTCCTGATAGGAGGATAAGTTTGGCTCCATTCCTCTCTTGCTCTCTTGCCTTTCCACTTGCCACCATGGGATGACACAGCAAGAAGGCCCTCACTAGAAGTAGCCCCTTGCTCTTGGACTTCCCAGCTTCCAGAACTGTAAGAAATAAATCGCCGTTCTTTTATAAATTACCTAGTCTCAGGCATTCTGTTATAGCAGCACAAAATGGACTAAGACAGCCACTTCTCCCTGTTTCTTCTATCTTTCACTGAGATGTTTCCAAGACTAGCAGTAAGGAACAGAGAATTTCACAACAGCTGGAGATGGAGGCAGCAAGAACCGTAGCAGGAGACCTAGTATGTTGAGATGGGGTGAGGCCGCAGACAAGAAGCCAGTTATCCTCTTCCTGCTGCAGAGGGATCTAGCAAACCACTCCCAGCATGCTGCCAGCCAAGGCCTGGGGGTGCCTGCTCCGCAGAAGCATCACTGTACTCTGGGTGGTCCACACCTGGAAAGTCTAAGCCTCATGGAAACTCTGTGATACTGCTGACAAGCCAGGCATGGGCTTCAGCAGACAGGACCACAGACCTGGACTCAAGTGCCCCTTGTTCTTGATTTTCACATGGCCCTGGAGTTGGGGAGGAGGTTGGCCTAAGGGTGGGGACATCTGAGTGGGGAGCAGAGCAGTTGCTAGAGTGTTTTCCATGAGCAGTTTCCTAGCTAGAAACAGATGTTCTGGTGGCTTGCTAGCCAATAACACTGGGTAAAAAGCATTAAAATGTATATCCTTCAAAGCATTCTTACTTTACTCCTCAGTTCTCAGTAGCTTCCCTCATGCCTTAAAAACAGAGAGGAAACCAGCCTTTTCCTGGTCCACATTCTGTGGGCTTAAATCAACTGCAGGTCCAGGGCTTCTGCGTTGTTGGGCTGCCTTCCTGCGCTTGTTTAGTCTCCTTTTTCTTTTGTAGCGCAGTGACGCCCAACTGCGGGAAGGAGCTTAGATGATTTTGGCAGCTCTGGTGGAGAAACCCTGTATAATTTATCTGCAGGAGGGTAAGGGGTTGAGTTATTCCCCAGTGGCCTTGTGACTGGTGGTGTGTGGTGGAGATGGGAGACTGGCTCCAGCCTCAGGGACTGCTGGGCTCCCAGGACTCAGTGGGGGATCTCACAGGGTCTGAGGCTTGGCGTCTTGTTCAGATGGACTCGCAGGTTAAAGAAAAAACAAGACATGCTGGGAGGGAACTGAATCTGGCCGTGTTCCCTCCCTATCCCTGTTCTAACTTTTAAGCCTGCTGCTTTTGACTTAGAGACCATGAACTGTGGAAGGGGCGGGGACTCATGATTGCAGACCTTAGAGATCATCCAGTTTAGCCTCGTCATTTCATAGAGAAGAAATCAAGGAAGAGAGATGTTAAATGAGTTTCCTAACGTCAGTTAGGGAGCAGCCCCAGCTCTGTCATCTCTCTCTCTATCACCCGAAGGCCACTAATTGTCTCCTCTGCCTTCCTCCTGATCCAGCACAAGGCGTGTGTTTGCTCCTGTTCTCTGCCCCCTGCATGAGCTCCGCGCGTGTTGTCCTAGTCCCAGGCACTGGCACTAGACCCAAAGCCTTCTTCCCTGGCTGTGCTTGCCTGTAATCTAGTGCACATTTCCCCCAAATTAGTACAAAACAGATGCATACTCAAGATTTAATGCATTTAGAGCTTACTGATTCCGAGAAGGCTTCACCTGAAAACTAAGTGGTTTAGAGGAAAGAATATTCAAACCACAGAGGTGTGTGCTTTCCCGGTAACACAATCCTTCGTCTCGTTCTGACTAGTTAGAACCTCATTTTGTACTTCTCACTCTGGCCAAAGTTTCATTACTCTTTCTCCATCTTCCTTCCTCCCCTACCCATCCCCTGGTCCCCAAACATGTGAATTTCTACAATTTATGAGCACTTCTCTTTCAAATTTAGATTTGATTTGTTTTGGAAAAGGATTCCCAGAGGAATGTGGGTCAGCCCCCAGGCCTCTCTCAGTCCATGCTTTGCTGCTGCTGCTGCTGCATGGGAAATGGGTGTCTCTGGTGCTCCCTCGGCTTCTGTACCCATGACTAGTAGGGGGTCTTATTGTTTCTTGGAAAAGCCAGGCCAGGGGCAGGTTGGAGTCTGATACCATGACCCAAGGCTTTGGGGGTCCCTCTCTCATGGCTCTAGCTGTTTCATCAGTCCCCCAAACTGCTTTCTACCTGCTCTAGCACAGGGCTAGGCGTGTCTTATCTTTCCTAAGCAGTGCTTCGGCATGGATTTTTGGGAGGTTAGTTTTGAAGAAGCAGGATGGACTCCTTCCCAAAATTTGGTTTAGATGTTGAGACTGATGATGCCACCCCCCCCCAAGAGGGCATAGAAAAGTTTATTACACACAATTAGGCTTTTTGGGGACAGCAAGGCAAGCTTCCCAGGTTGGTCTGAAAATGCCCTGCAGAGCACAGAAAGGAGACTGGCTCAAGGCTTTCATATGGTTGAGGGAGGGGCTGGGGCCAGGTCCCAGCGCGGGAAGCGGCTTGCATGGTTTGCACGTCCTACTGGTGCCAAAGAGGGGACACCCAGGCTTCCTTATCAGCTTGCCCAGGTGTGGGCCTGAGGGGAAGAGGGAGCAGTGAGGCTTAGAAGTTCCATCAAAAAATGGAGACAGACTCTTTATCACAGGCTTATTTTTGGATTTAAGAACAGTTATGCAAAATAGGGAAAAATTGATGCCAGACAAGATTTACCTAGTTTGACTGATAACCAAATCCAAGGGTTTGGAATTTCTTGAGTAACAAAGCAAGCAATACAGGGTTCAACTCACTTTTTCAGGCATACAACATAAACTAAGGCATCTACTTACTTTTAAAAATATTGTGACTTCACGATATTCTTTTTTAGTTTTGAAGTTTAAAGTAATGACTCTCTCTGGAAACATAAGAGATAATGAAAATAGCTTTATCATTTGTTTCAAAATTATTTCCTCATTCAAAATCTCAACTGTCCTACTCATGATGAAATTCAAATCAAAATAAAGATAGTTCTACTTGGATGTGTGAAAGGCATCTCAAATATAACATGTTCCAGATAGAACTGTTAATTTGCCCTACAAACTTGACCTTTTCTTAACTTTCTCATCTCAGCAAATGGCATCACCATCTTCCCAGATGGGTTATCCAACATTCTAGAAGCGATGGCAGAGGTAGGGTTTGGAGCGGTTCTGCACAGCCCAGGAGTGTCTGGGCTGCAGAAGCCAGGGAGGGACAGGCGAGGAGGAGTCTCCCGGCAGGCTTCAGAGGGCGCGGGGCCCTGCTGACGCCTTGACTTTGGAGTTCAAGCCTCCAGAATTGTGAGAGAATGGATTTCTGTTGTTTCAAGCCCCTCAGTTTGTGGTACTTTGTTATGGCAGCCCTGGGAAAATAATACAGGCCCTATGATCACTTTCTCACACAATAGCCAGAGGGACTTTTAAAAGCCTAATTCAGACTATGTTCTTTCCTATGCATAAAACCGCAGCTGACTTTGCTCTGAAATTCGGATAAGAACCAAACTCTTTCCCAGGGCCAACAGGGCCTTCTGCACGTGGCCCGGACTATCCCGGATCTCTCACACCTCTCCGCTTTGTCCCTCACCCCCGGCATCAGTGGCCTATTTGTGTGTTGAATGCAGACGGCAGGACTTGCTGACTTGGGGTCTTTTCGCTTGCTTTTCCTGTGGCCCCGAAGGAATCAGCTGGAGTCTCTGCCCACCCCGTCACCGTGTTTCACTTCCTCCAGAGCACTCGCCTGATCTGATAACTCTATGCTAGTTTATCATTTGCCCCCACCCCTCTGTGATAAAGCACACGAGCTCCGAGCCTTGTTTGTGTTCAAGACCTGACCCACTCCCAGGAAGCCACTGGGACTCTGGTTCTTCTCTCTGAGGAACTGAAACAAGGAGTGAAACTCTAGAATTCTCTCTAGTGTGGTGAATAAAAGCAAACGCTATTTCTCTGGGAAGATATGAAGTGGCACAGAAATTAAACAGTGCACCAATAATGGAAAGAGATGACACGGTACCTCAAAAATACTGATACTGATTTTTCCTAAGGACTTTTTGTACCAAATATGCTATTTGGCCTTTAGCCCTTGTAGGCTAAATAAAAGGAGATGTGCAAAAATGGGAAAATTCTCCAAGTTACATAAACTCGGACTTCGTATAACTTTATCTTTATTTTGGACTTCGTAAATTGAATCAGTTGGTGATGTACGAGAAGGATTTGATTCTCTCATCACCTGTTACCTGGCAGTGTTTTCTGACAGAGTGACAAGCTGTGAGGAGCCAGGCTTGAGATTCAGGGCGCTGGCTGTCCCTGGAACACGGGGCATAACCAGAACCTCGAGTGTGGCCGCACACAGAGTGCTGCTGAGATACACCTTGACTCTTCACCTCCCTTTTTGGACCGTCCTGGAGTTTGTTCTCTCGTGTCCATGGGACAGACAGAAATTGCAGTCGGGTTGTGATATGCTTCTCGTGTCATACAGAGAAATCAAAATTCCTGGAATTGGAGGCCACCTCTGCTATCCTTTGATGCAATATAAAGGCTTCTTTCAAAAAAAGATTCTTTTTACTGAAGTGCAATAATTCGAGTTCCCACAAACTGTCACCCCTTTGTGTTAGGAAACTTTTGCCTCTAGGAGGCCCTTATTAAATGGCAAATGGGTTAGCTAGAAGAATTCCAGAAACTTCTGGGCATATAAACCAAAGGAGTGAGAATAAGTTCATTGTTTTCGCCATTAATCGTAATTTTCTGACTCTGGTAAAGACAAGTGGATTGTTGACACTCTGGCTCCTTTCAGAGTGATCCCCAACTGTTTCTTGGAGTCTTCAAGGCTGACTCTTGTTTGCACAAGAATAAACTGCCCAGCTGGTGGTGGAGGCCCTGGCTGGGAAGGTGACAAAGGTGAGCCCTAGGCCCCTTCTCCCTGGGCGTGTGCAGCCGGCTGGATGCTCGTGCTCCCTGGGAAGTGCTCCTTCCTAGCAGGGTCTTCATTCTCGTGGGAGATTCGTGGCCACTGTCACTGTCTGGCGCTGCAGACCGGCCAGGGCATGTCCGACTCCCATGGTGAACACCGCATGATGCTGCTAGTTTAAAAGTGGTTGTCATGTACGTGAACAGACCAGGACCTGCGTAGTCCGCCCGCCGTGAGCTCGGCACAGGCTTGAGCTTGAGGGTTAAGCTCTGTGGTCTTGAGATTCTTAACAATCGTCTCGGAATTTGCGTTCTGTACGTGAAGTCTGACGGGCGAGGATGGGACAGCGGATGGAGCATGTGCCTCCACGCCCCCGCCCGCCCGGGGGTGCTGGTTGCAGGTTGGGGAGCCCATGATCCCCTGGCGCCCTCCACCCCCATGCGCAGGGGCCTGGACCAGCGAGGGCAGGTGCTGCAGTTTTGTGGCGGCCTTGGGCGGGCAGTCACAAGCCTGTTGGTTGTCCAGCCTCCTGGTCTAGGGACTGGGCTCTTCCCGCAGCTAAGGTTGCAATCCGTTGGGGGCCACCTGCTCCCCAGGAGGTGGGGCAGTGGGCCCATGGGAAGGGGAGGTTTCCTTCTCCTCCCCAACTGGCACTACGCATTTTCATTTCACGAAGCATGCAGTGGGCACTGTTTGCGGGAGTGGAAGAGGCAGGCATCCGATCAACGCTTCCTGCTTATTCATTTCTTTGCTGAACTTTCCTTTGAGAAACTTTGCCAACGCTGTTCAGATTTCTTGCCTTTATTCCTGTCATTTTTCTGCCCTGGAATGTCTTTTCCTGGCCTCTCAGATTTTCCAGCTTTTACTTATTTTTTAAGACACCTGTGGAGACTCATCTCTCTCTGCCACCAGACTTCAGGCCCACTCTGGACCACAGATCTGCTGCTGTGCCTGCAACTCGGGCTGTATCTTCCCTAGTGGTGTTTGCAAATTAAACATTGATTTTCTATTATGTCTTCGATGTTCATTGCTTAACATTATTATTTAACTTGTCATGCGTTTATGTTTTGTTTACATTAGTCTGTTCTTGGCTCGGTCTCCCAGGCATGGTAGATGCAGGCAAAAAGATTTATTGATTGACACATTGGGTGTATTAGGAATTTTTGGAAAATAAACAAAGGTTAAGGCCATACGTCCCTCAGAAGTTACTGATTGGCTGAAATCAAGCACCCAATTTAAGTGATTTTGGGAAGAAGCAATAATAAATTGGAAACTGACAATTAAAGAAGGAATCTTTTGGCCAGAAGACAGTGATTTCTGCAGCAGAAGGCTCATTAGATATGATGGCCGTTTTTAGCAATCACTGGATTATTGTCGCTCTGAATGATTAAACTTAATTCTCACTGTGACATGAGCATGTGTCTCTTTCCAGACCCCAACATTATGTTTTGTATCCCCGGACCATGAGAGTCAGTAAAACCTGGGGACTCTGGCAATAATGCTCCGGCCATTGCTCAGCTTCTGAAAGTCTGGTGGAAGTGGACTTGGTATTCCACTCTCCTCTCGGCCCACGTTCCTCCTGACTGGTGATGTCCCGAGTTCCCGCGGCTCCCACAGCGGCTTCCACCACAGGAGGTGGGGGGGTCCCCAAATACTCTGAAGTACCGAGAACTCAAAGGGGTTCATCTCACTAAGGGATGCGCCTCCTCTGCTATCTTCAGTGACTGAGGATGAACACAGGGCCATTTGCCCTGTTGGTTGAGAAGTTTTCAGATCATGCTTTAAAAATGGATAGATTCATTGTCTCTATTTTATGTGGAAATTGTTCTCAACATCGATTGTTTTCTTACAAAAGATAGCCAGGCAGGTGCTTTCCTCCGGAGACTTTCTGAGGAGTTTAAAAACCGAGGCTTTGGGTTGTATGAAAGGTCTCTATTCTTTCCCAAAATACTCACAGAGCCCCACGCCAGAAACCAAAACAAGATTGCTTTATTAGTCACTCACAATGAAAGAAGAAATCCTCCCACTTCTCAAATGCTTCCTTTCAGAGTAACTCCATGACCCTGACCGATTCATGGAATTAATTAGCAACAATAATAATGATGCAGTGGGATGCGTCATTTTTAGTCCCCAGGCAACATTTCGGAATGCTCTGAAGATCCTCCACTACCTCACACCCACCTCGGTGCCCTGGCGTGCAGCGGGCCGCCTCCTTGAAGACCCTCGTGTGCACTGAGAGTGGTCTAGACGCCTCCTCCCCTCTCTCCGACAGTCGCCCCCGGTGCTGCTGTCAGCGTGGGGCTTCCTGGGCTCCACGAGCTTCAGCTCAGGTGCGAGGGGGCTGAGCTCAGGCATCCCCTGCAGCAGCCCTGCACCCTGAGTGCATACCCTGGACCAAGGCTCTCGGCATGGTTAGGAACGGCCGGCCACCTCGAGGCTTACCTCACGGTGGAGGCCACATCCTGCTAGGAAAGGGAGGAGATAAAAAACTTAGTTAACAAGTGTCTGCTCTAGGCCAGGCACTGTGCCAGGGGGTATCTGACTCATGTGTCATCTCGTTTCATTTCATAAATGACCCTGTGGTGACTGTCTTAATCATATAGAAGGAGAAACAGAGAATTAGGAAGATTAAAAAACTCGTTGAAAATTGCATTGTGTTCCGCTGGTCTCCAGAGTGGGCGGGTCCGCGCTAGTGAAGGTGCCTGACTAATTCTTGTTGATTAACCACTAATCACGGGGGAGTTATCCAGTGGCCGGCTTCTAGATGAAACTGTGGTAGGTAAATTATTTGGAAAAGAAAATGGAGTCCATTTCCACAAGACCACAGTATGTCTCTATGAATTAATAAGAAAACAATTCTGTATGTTCTTGCTTCAGAAATCATTCAAGTATGGAGGCTGGGCGCGGTGGCTCACACCTGTAATCCTAGCACCTGGGAGGCTGAGGTGGGACGATTGCTTGAGGTCAGGAGTTTGATACCAGCCTGAGCAGGAGTGAGACTCCGTCTCTACTAAAAATAGAAAAAATTAGTTGGGTGTGGTAGACTCTGTCTCAAAAAAAAAAGGAGGGGGGTTATTCAAATTGGGAACTAGTAGTTTCAGCTACAGAATACAAACTTTCAGCATTTGGAATATGGTCATCTTATTGGGCTTACCACAAAACTCCAATGAAAGCACGAACATAAAACTTACTCAAGTTCCCACCTCAATTCCCAACTCTTTTTTCCTTGGTAAAGAGCTTTTAAAATATTTATATTGGGCATGTATTTTATTTGTGGGCCTAGTTCCTCTTCTGTTTGGAAATAACCATAACAGTCGCTAGTATTTACACAGACCTTATGGCACACCAGGCACTGCCCTAATGCCTTACATACATTCATTTATTTAATCATCACAACAATCTTGTCAGGTAGGTACCATTATTATCCTTATTTTAAATGCAAGGAAATTGAGGCCCAGAGAGGTTTAGGGCCTGGCCGAGGGACACCTGGCTGGTAAGAGGAATGCCAAGACTCATACCCAGGTAGTCAAGGTCTAGAGAATGCTCGGTCCCTGGCTAAGTCAGACAGATGGTGGGATGGTTGGGTTGTAACTGGTGTTACAGGTGCCAAAGTCAAATGCAAGTTCCCCATCATTTAAAAATAATAGTTTGTTGAGAACTTTTTGCCTGACTCTATGGTAATCTTTTTATTAATAGGTGTACCTAATATTCACAGCAGTCTTTCTGATTACAAAGCCCATAATTTTAACCACTGCCTTACACTATGTAGCAGTGGCTCAGAGTTGCTTTACTTTGATTTCTTAGTTATCTGTAAAGCTAATTGTTATTTCCACATAGGTTGGTTCAATATTTCTGTTAGGTGAAGTTTACAGTCAATAACAGTGAGCAATATGAGCAAGTCTGAACAAATGAGATGAAATAATTTCATTTGCTTTGTGCTTTTATAAAATCTATAGCCAGAGGTTTTAGAGATCTTCTATCAGAAAAAAATCTCTCTTGTTGAGCGAGTTTCAGTTATTTCCATTTACAGAACCCGCCGTATTTCCTTTTTTTGCCAAAGGGACCAGAAAGCGTACAATGAATTTGAATGCTCACTTAAAGTAATTGTATTAACTTAGGTTTTTGGTATACTTATTTTTCTTTTCACATGTCTCCTGTTTCTGTCTTAATGGTATTATTATATCTGTAGCTCAATATACACAACTCCAAGTTGGATACATTTTAAAACAGAGAAGATCCATTTGACTGCCCAGGCAGCCCAGGCGGGGAAGAACCCACCTTGCTTGTATAGGGGAAGTGAGTTGCCCGCGTCGGTGCGGGCAGCGCCAGGCCTGCATCTCCAAGGCCGTCTCACCCAGTGTCTCTCAATGCAGAGCATACGCTACTTCTGACTTTGATGAGCAACTGAAACTTGATTTCATGCCTACTGAAAACAATTAGGAGAAAATAATTTGCTGTTGTAAAGTCAGTAGAGGAACAGACCCTGCTGGAACCATGTGTGTCTTTTTCTGGGGTTCCCGTGACCTAAAGGGCCCACACTCCTCCGGTCAGAGGAAAGGGGGACATCCACTTCCCACGGTTCAAGCTCCTCCCAGACCTGGCAGCTCACCCCGTGGACAGTCCCCTGTGTTGTACTTACAGGTGTGGACTTAGAAGTCACTTAGATCCAGATTGAAACCAGCTGCCACACAGCTGCCTCAGGAAAGTTGATTAATTAACCTTTCTAAGACATGCATACTCATCTGTAAAATGGGAATACTACTCTCTAAGGGTGTTGTAAAAATTAACTAAGAGTATGTTTGTAAAGCAATTAATTAACACAGCAAATGGCACAAATGGCTCAAAAATGTACATAGGCAGAAATAGCTCTTAGAATTTTATTATAGTATTATGAAAAAAGGAAGCAAAGAAAAACTTTATAAACCCATGTTTCTCAGCAGAAATAGCAGGTAAGTGGAAGTCCCACAACTCCTGACCCAAGATGGGCCAATATAAACTTCAGTTTTCAAGTACTCATGGGACATTTGAAATACTTGGCCATAAAATAAATGTCAACAAAATCAAAGAATTAATATCATCAATAATAAAAAGTCTGAGCAAAATGCCACAAAATTTGAGAGCAACAACTAAAAAGATAACTAAAATAGTTCATGGGTTTTATTAATGTAAGTATTTAAAAAATTAAGCCAAATACTTCTAAATAATTCATAAGTAAAAGAAAATATCATAATAGGGAATTTAAGTATTTTGAACTGAGTAACTATGAAAATGCTATAAAAATTGTGGGATGTAGCTAAAGCAATATATAGAGGGAAATTTTTGGATTTAAATGCACATTTAAAAAAGTTTAATAAATCAGTGAACTGGGTTTCAACTTAAGAAGGAAAAGAGCAGTAGAGCAAACCCGAGAAAGATAAGAACAGACACTATAAAGATAAGAGCAGGAATAAGAAAACATTTTTAAAAGCCACAGGGGAGTGAAACAAAACTGAATCTGAGAACTCCCAGTTTTCTCATCTGTAGAAAGGAGGTGCTCACCCTGGGCTCAGAGTGAAGCTGTGAAGGCCACGTACCATGATCTGCACAAAAGAGCTTTGTGTACTGCAGAGGACTGTTCACTTCCATTTTTATTTCATTTATTCAACACTTATTTACTGATTACCTGTTCCGTGCCGGGCAGCTTGCCTGGCAGGTGGGGTACAATGCCTGCCTGGAATTTGCTCTCTGTAGGGGCTGTGGACATTGATCCAATAATGACCCAAATCACTGTGTGCTGTGCAGATGTGCACCGTGTAAGGACAGCATGTGGCAGGGGTGGAACCTACTCAAAGCCATTGGGAAAGTTCTTCTGGAAAACGAGGTTCAAGCAGAGATCAGGCGGCAGAGTAGAGAGACAAGTGTTCCAAGCAAAGGGAAGGGCAGGTGTGTGTGTAAGGGACAGAAGAAAGCCCAGAGTGGCTGAGCCTGGGGGCGGGGTGTGGAGGGAGGCAGGACGGCAGGTGTAGGCTCTTGCAGGCTGTGTTTGAATACTTGTTTTTCAAGAACAACAGGAAACTGTTGGACAGAATGGATTGGGAGGAGACAGACGAATGTAGGGACTATTTAGAGGGCCAGTGCATGGCCCAGGTGAGAGATGAGATGACGGTGGCTTGAATTAAGATGACAGATGTAGAGGGAATCAATGGGAGAGGTGGATGGATTTGAGATCAAATTTGAAGATAAAATCTAAATGCATGCCCTAGAGTTCAGGGATGTGGGTTAGGGCTGGCTCCCACCCAGAAGCACGATGTGAGGGATACCTCGGGGGTGCTGTCTTTGGATATGGATCTACTGGCTTGTTTACCAGAAAATGGCATTGAAGTGCTATCCTTTTTGTGTCTTGGGTCGAAAGACAGCAGGCTGCTGACCCCTGGCCTCTGGTCCGGCACACTCCGGCCAGGCAGGTCCTGCTGCACCTCGCTGGGGAAGCTGGCCGCTCTCACTGCTGCCACATTTGGCTTCATTTTCCTTTTTTCAAAAAGTAGTGGTGCAATAGAGCTGGAGGCTCATTGTACATTATTAAACTTTTAATAAGTCCCATAAGTAATAACTACTTGTTGAAAACATTTGCTATTTAGGATTTTCATTAGATTGCTTTGATAAATGCAGACATACCTTGAAGCTGACAACAATGAGGAAATTTATAAAACACATATGTTTTGTCAAAAGCCCAAATCTGAGTAACTATATGTTAATTTTGGAGGTCTGGGTAATTGATACAATTTGGGAACAGGGAATCTTTGTGGGTCAAAGGCACAGCATACCTTCATGAATCGGGCTTTCTGGGAAGATGTGTCGGATGTTCAACGAACCCGATTCCTCTCCTCCCCGGGCGCACAGTTAGACTGCGTTTCCCAGCCTGCCCTGTACTTGGGGGAGGTCACATAACTGAATTCTGGCCAGTGGAGCATGAGTGGAATTCATGGGTAACTTCCAGGCCGGGCACTGAAAAACCTTCCACGAAAGAGTCTCACTAAATGTCGACTCCTCGAATGAACTTCAGCTGTTGCAGGCAGCAAGGCTCCGTCAGCCTCGGCGCCTAAATGAGTCCATGGAGCACACCCTGTCTTCACCGGGATTTCACGTAAGTGAGAAATAACCTCTACAATGTTCAGCCACTGAGATTTGGGGTTCTCTGTTTTAAGCAGTTAGCTACAGCACACGCCAATCCGCCCAGCTGAGTGCAGCCGAGCCAGGTAGGCGCACTCCGAGAATGCCTTTCACAGACCGCTTGTGTTTCCACGCTGCTATTTTCAGTGGATCTGGTCATTCTCACTTCGCTGTTCTTTCGGGTTTCAGGGGTTCAATTTTTCTCAACTGTTTCCACCAAAATACCCTCAATGTGTACCACCAGAAGGCTTGGGGATTTCCTGCAGCTGACTGCTGCCTGGACTTTTATTTGAAGTCCTGATTTGTCTGAAGGTTCATGCTGGCAGACAACTGCTGGGCTTAGTGGGAAGCTGGATTGAAGGGGACTTTGGGCTCTGAGGGTGTCTCTGCGGGGAGGCTGGTGTAAGTCTGAGTGAGGGGGCCTGAGCTCCTTGGTCAAGAGGCAACTGAGTGTAGTGAGAGTCTTTCCTGTCCCCGAGGCTGGGGGTGGAGGCTTTGTCCAGGGGCCTCCGCAGAACACTGAAAGCCTGTGCTTTTAGGAGCTGAGCCACACTGGCAGTAGTACACTGCTCTCCCCCAGCTCTGAGACAGCAGCCTTCGGCGTACATAACAACCAGGAGCCAACAGAGAAACAGCGGCCTCTCTATGGGGCCATGCAGCAGAGAGGGGAAGACGGGGCAGAGCAGGCAGAGCTGTGGCAGGAGACACAGACAATCTGAATTAAAACAATGAGAGCGCTGAAGGAATTCAAAGGTAGCAAAAAAGAACTTCTGGGGCTAAAAAATTGTAATTTCCTGACTAAATGCAATTCGGTAGACTCATTGAAGGCGAGGAAGATCACCAGAGAGAACTGAATTATTATCCTGGAAAGTCAAAGGGAAGAAATACCTTGATACAGAGTAAAGGTAAAAAGAGATGGAAAATAAGTGGAAAAAAATAAGAAACTTGAGTGATAGATCCTAAAACCTTGCCTGCGAATAATAGGAGCAAAAAGAGAAAAAGGAAACGATGGAGCAGAGGCAACTATTATAAAAAGAGAAAACTTCTCTGAAGTAAATCTGAGGCTGTTTTTGTTTCTTTCATATTTAATAGTCTCTCTCTCTCTCTCCATATCTCCATCTATATCTATATTTATATTTTTTCACTGAGACAGGTCTTGCTCTATCTCCCAGGCTGCAGTACAGTGGTTTCATCGTAGCTCACCTCAGCCTTGAACTCCTGGGCTCAAGTGATTCTCCTGCCTCAGCCTCCTGAGTAGCTGGGACTACAGGTGTGAGCCACCGGGCCTGGCCAATTTTTTTAGAGCGGTTTTAGATTCACAGCAAGAAAGAAGAGCAGAAAATACAGAGTTCCCAGCTACCCACTCCCCCCAGCCCCCTAGCCTCCCTGGCTATCAACATCCTGCCCCAGACCAGTACATTTGTTACAATCAGTGAATCATCTACCTTTACACATCATTATCGGAGTTCCTTTACTTAGGGCTCACTCTCGGTGTTGTACATTCTGTGGGTTTTAAGGACCATTTAATGACAAGTGTGCACCATTTTAGTAACATACAGCATAGTTTCACTGCCCTAAAAATCCCCTGTCCTCCACCTGTTCATCCCTCCCTTCCCAAATGCCTGGCAACCGTCTTCATAGTTTTCTCTTTTCCAGAATGTCATATAGTTGGGATCATTCAGCATGTAGCCTTTTCAGATCAGCTTCTTTCCTTGGGTATAATGTGTTTAAGGTTCTTCCATGTCTTTTCGTGGCTTGATGGCTCATTTGTTTTTAGTGCTAAATAATATTCTATTGTCTAGATGTACCACCGTTTATTTATCCATTTACCTACTGAAGGACATCTTGGTTACTCTCAAGTTTTGGCAATGATGAATAAAGTTGCTATAAACATCTATGTGTGTGTGGAGATAAGTTTTTAGTTCATTTGCGTAAATGTTAAGGAGTGTAATTGTTGGACTGTACAGTAAGAGTGTGTTTAGTTTTGTAAGAAGCTGCCAGACTGTCTTCTAAAGTGGCTGCACCACTCTGCATCCTACCAGCAGTGAATGAGGGTTCCTGTTGCCCCACATCCGCGCCAGCATCTGATGTTGTCAGTGTTTTGGATTTTTACCAGTCTAATAGGTGTGCAGTGGTATCTCACTGCTGTTTTGATTTACAATTCGCTGTGACGTAGGATGTGGAACATCTTTTCGTGTACTTGGTTGTCATCTGTTCATCTTCGTTGGTGAGGTGTCTCTTCAGATCTTTGGCCCATTTTTAATTGAGTCGTTGATTTTCTCATTGTCGACTTTTAAGAGTTCTTTGTGCATTTTGGATAACAGTCCTTTCTCAGATATGTCTTTTGCAAATATTTTCTCCCAGTCCATGGCTTGTCTTCTCATTCTCTTGAAAGCTTGCCTTTTAAAAAAGAGTTAACCAGCTTCTGGTCCAATTTCATAACCAAAAGCATGTGGCCAGGCATTTCCTGGTGAAATTACAGAACTCTAAAAATAAAGAGAAAAATCTTATTGTATTTATTTAGTGAATCAAGTAAAAATTGTGTATATTTTTCGTGTACAACATGTTGTTTTGAAATCTGTACATTGTGGAATGGCTAAATTGAGCTAATTAACGTATGCATTACTTCACACACTTATTCCTTTTGTGGCAAGAAACGAAAAATCTTAAATGCTTCTGGGAAAAAAGAATTAGAAGAGCCATCCTGGCCCTGGACTTTACATCTGACACAGCTGATCACCATCCTCCCGGAAAATTCTTTCCCTTTGCTCCTGCCTGCCACTGTCTTGGTAGTAACTGGGTTGTTTTTTTTTTTTGACAGATCTTTATATATTAAAAATACATATATTCCCTGACCTGACAATTGTACTTCTAGGAATCTAATCTATAGAAACACAAACATGGGGAGTCAATGACATGTGAGTAAGGATGTCTACAGTGGCCAAAAAACACTGTGGACAAAGGGAAAACTTACTAGGGAAATGGCTGAACAAACGATGGGATGTATTGAAATATTATGCAAGCATTAAAAGGGATGACTAGAGCTAAACCAGTTGATTTGCTGATGTTGAGTAAGAAAATTGAGATTCAGAAAACTGTGTCTAATATGTTCACAGTTAAATATAGCTCTTTTTCTGTATAGCATATGTTTATATGCATAAATACATGTAACCCCAGAATATATGCTCAAATAGCACAGAGATTTTGTTTATTGTTCTCCTCGGTATCTTTAATGCCTAGAAGAACAGGATAAACTTGGAGAAAAGATTAAAAAGGCAGATACTAGATTGAGGAATTAACCAATGTCTGTATGTATGGGTAAAAAGGGCCTAAGGAAAAAAAAAAAGATTTCCCCTCTCAACCCAAACAGCATCATTACCATATATATTTACGTTAAATTCCATGTATATATATATTTGAAGAAATTTTTAAAAAGTAAAACAAATGAAAAAAGTTCATGCAAAGTTTACATTTTACTTCATTATATATTTATGCTTATATATAATATTTACATTCATTTTAATTTAACAATGTTTTAAAGTAAGATATTTTAAATTGCTTGTAGGGAACTCTCTCAAAAGATTCATTCTCAAACAGTGACTATGGTCTTAAAGAATGATTAATTTTTAGATGTGGTAATAGTATTGTGGTTATGTTGAACCACAAAACCCCAGCAAATTCCTAATCTTTTGAAACACATACTGAGGTATTTGGATGAAATGACAGGGTGTCTAGGATTGGCTGCAGTGTGGCTGGGATGGTAAAGTGGGGCGGGTGTATGGAATAAGATTGTCATGTGCTGACAATTGTCGAAGCTGGTGATGGGTTCATTGTATTATTGTAATTATACCACTCAAATTATATACTATTATACCACTGAAATTATATACTATTATACTATGGAAATTCTCCATACAAAATGTTTAAAACCCAAACCTTGCAGTTTCCACGATCAACTCTCTTTATTCAAACTTCCAAACTTATGTTTCATAGTAATCATCAATTCTGGAAAGTACTCGTGTTAGTCGGTTTATGTTGCTATGCGGGAATACCTGAGGCTAGGTAACTTATAAAGAAAAGAGATTCAGCTCACGGTTCTGCAGGCTGTCCAAGAAGCACGGCACCAGCACCTGCTTCTGGCGGGGGCCTCATGCTGCCTCCACTCACGGTGGAAGGCACAGCAGAGATCACGTGGCAAGAGACAGGAGGGAGGTGCCAGGCTTTTTGTCAACCAGCTCTCTCAGGCACGAATAGAGGCAGAACTCAGTCAATATCTTGAGGACGGCACCAGCCCATTCATGAATGATCCACCCCCATGACCCAAAGACCTCCCATTAGCCCCACCTCCAACATTAGGGATCAAATTTCAACGTGAATCTTGTGGGGACAGACATCCACACTACAGCAGTACTTTAAATCTTAGCTGTTAGCTTTGTCGTTATTAATTCAGATTGTTATTTAGAGTACTATTATTCAGAATCATAAAAAAATCTCTTCAGTAAGTCAGCTTGAGAGTCACTCTTTGTTATTAAGGTGAAACGTAGATCAATTTACTTAAAAACATTTTGTCAGAAGATTTTCTCTTTTCCGCTGAAGATAAACAACAATTCTATCCTACATTTGAAAGTTCTGACCACCGCTTTGCCTGGCTCCACCTTCTATCTGTATGGGACAGAAAACATCAAAATCACTTTCTGTTTTTTGGACAAATTTCTCAATATACAGGCATATTCAAACAAAAGAAGGTCCTCCCTCCAGCAACCAGGCAATCAACCAACAAAGGCAGCCGATAACTCAACCAACCAACCAACCAACCAGCCAACCAACGAACCAACCAATGAACCAACCATTCAATCATGGCATTACAGGGGCAGAGAAGCAGGAAGTGTGGTTCCCTAATAAGAATTTACACCATAGTCAAGGAAAGAAGTCTAATTAATCATTGCCTGATAAGATGGAGTGATGGCCAAATCCTGTGGAAAGACAGCAGATGCTACAGCTGGTCCTTTAATAAGTTCCTCTTCCCCTACCCTTTCGTCCCTGAGACCAAATGTTACCCACAGGCAAATTCTTCCCAATTTGATGCTTAGGATGGTCTGTTTGATAGGGATACGTGGCTGCAAGCTCATATGTAACAGATTTCCATTTCCCTCCTGCCACCCATTTCTCTATCCTTAAAATGAGGGTGTGACTAAAAATGACATGCTCCTAGTGCCTATGGGAAACCCCCATTAGCTTACTTGGGTGGGAGTCGGGATGTCTACTGACTCTTTCTTACTGTCTCCTGCCGAATAACACATCGACTTCTAGCAGAGCTTCTTACTCAAGGGAAATTATCTTGGAATAGATGAGTGTGCTGCCAGGGTCAGCCCTTTGTTCTTGTTGAGCAGGTCACTAGGCTAGAACATGATGAATATTTAACGCATTTGAACTTCTTGATTCGAGTGCCTATCCCTGTTGCCTCACAGGGCAGCCAAGCTCCTCCTTTTTCTGAAGTTCCTGAATCTCTGCTTTGCCCGTTGGTCTATTTGTTATCCAAGTTCACACTTTGGCTCATCATACAAGTCACTTGGATGCAGGGGGTGTCCCAAGGAAGGGGGGAAAGCCCCCGAACTCGCCAGGTGTAAAGAAGTCAAGTGTGCACCAATAGCGACAGAAAGTTCATTGAGACGGAGACAGACAATAGATCCTACTGCACAGACAGAGTAGGGGGACAGCTTACGGGGCGAGGGTCACGTTCTTAAATGTTCAAGAACCCCGTTGGGAAACAGCTGCACATGACCAGCGTTGCCTTGTAGTCAGGCTATAAAGGTTAATCGCAAACTGCTGTCACAGAAACGTGAGCACAAACAGTTTGTAAGGCGTCTGGTTTCGTAGTTCGTCCATCTTTGGGTGGCCCCGGGCGGGCGACTTGCTGGAGACTCCCTTGTTCAGGATGGGGAGGGTCTTGTGTTTGTCAAAATGGCTGCACTCAGGCTCCCTGGACCTTCCTTTTCTGCCTCCTCCCTACATTGACTTGTTAACATTTTTTAGGATTTAGTGAAGTGTTTCTGTTAGGCTGTCGTGTCTGCTCAGAGTCTGTGCCCACCAACCCCACTACACTAGCACCCTCCCACCCGCCACCTTGTCCGTTCGCTTTGCTTTCTTTTCCTTATTGTACTTAGCCATATTTACGATCTAAAAATATTTCATTTGTGACATAGAATTGATTACATGCTGAAATGATAATATTTTTAATATATTGGGTTAAATGAAACAGATAATGAAACAGGTTATAAAAATTAAGTTTTTCTTTGATGTTTGTTTTTCAATGTGCCCACTACAAAATTTAAAATTCTTTACATAGCTTGCATTTGTGACTCACCTTCAATTTCTCTTGGGCGGGTGCTGGCTCAGACTAATAATAGTACTTGGATCATGGGGAAAGGGTACTTGCTAGTATAAAGGGGGTTCTGCAAGTATCCAGGAGATGGGTAGTGGCCGCTGAAAGGCGATCGATTGGCAGTGTCTGCTGCACAAGAGCAGGTGGGTTTTGGAGCTGGATAGGCGTTTGCATCCTGGTCCCACCACTTACCAGTGGGTGACATCTCTAAACCTCTGTTTTCCCACCTGTAAAATGGGGATTATAATATCTACCATGTAGCCATATTGTGAGAATTAATAAGGTAATATTTACACAGTTCCTAACATGGCACCTGGCCCACAGGGAGCATGAAATGGTAGTCACTATCCTCACTTCTCACTCTGGGCATACTGTCGCTGACTGGCATTCCTAGGTGCTGTTGACGTGTTCTGAAGTCCCAGTTTTCTGAACTGTGGTCCTGGAAGCACTCGGTCATCAGGGAAACTCATTTCTGGCTTATTGAAATGTCAGCTGGGTAGATATGAGGTTTATTACCCATTATCCCAGGATTCAGAATTTACCAAGATTTCAGGCAAGGGATGTGATGTGATTTTAGCAGAAGCATCCTTTGCACTACAAAAGGATATCCCAGTGTGTAGTTGGGGATATTTACTCAACAGACCATCTTGCCAGATACTGTCTACTGAGCCTCTTGATTGCTTAATCACGCTCTCATCCACCCTCCAGGGGTCTCAGACCCTGTCCAGCATTCTCAGGTTTATGGACAGCCTTAGGACAAAAGCTCCTTGTCAATGGTCTGTGAACTAATGCTGGAGGTAGAGTCTGCCTCTGGGGACCTGCCAGCACTCCCTGAAGGTGACAAGTTTGCTAGAGAGATGTGCCCAGACTGGGGTTCTGCCAGGCTGGCTCGACCCAGCATATCCACAACGGATTCAGGGTTCTGCTGGCGTCACGAAACGTACTTTTCAGACAAGTGATGCCTGCTCAGTACTTGCGGTGCTTACAGGCCCAACAGGGGCGGGTGGGTTGATGCTATGCGCAGAGGGGATTGCCAGGCGGCGCGGAGCAGACCCAGTGCTGAAGTCGTGGTAATCAATGGTGAACCCGCCCTGAGTCATGGAGCGTCTCAGAGATCCTGGGAGCACACCTGGTGGATAAAGCAGGGATTTCAGTGTTTTGAGAGGTAGAGAATGTTGTCATTACTGCCCTCCACCTTTCATTCATTGAAATACACCTTTCAATTTATTTTGGAGAATGTAAATTAATGTTTTTTAAAAGCAAATAAAACTCAATGCTGGTTTTCATTTTTAAAATCAACATGTATTTTTAGAATTTTGTGACTTTGCTGGTACTTCCAACTGGCTCTGCCTTCCTGGAAGGTAATGGAAAACACCTCAGATGACACTAAGAACCAGCCCTATTCCTCGCGTGCTGTGTCCTCCTGCTCTTCGGCGTGTTTCATGGACAGTTGTCTTGCCATTTCGAGTGCTGGCATTTTGTTGACCAAAGTGAGGGCTGGAGTAAAGGTGACTCTCACAGCTCTCGAACCTCTCCCAGGAAGAATAGTTTTGTTCTCTTCTTTTGGAACTTACTCATAAGTGGCTGAGTGTTTAATGTTAAATTATTGCCTACCAATTATTATTTAATTTCTCACTTGCCTATCTCACTCTATGCTCCTGAAAGGCAGGGATACTAGTTTCTTTTGGCTTCAAGGGACAACACTTCAACCTCTGGGTAGCTTAAGCAAGGATCGGGATCAGCTGGCTCTGAAGGTGGGAAAGACAGGGCGGCATAAAAGGAATCAAACTATCATCAAGGCTTGTTCTCACTCTCCCATCTCCACGTCTCTGTGTTGGTTTCATTCTCTCTTACCCAGGGGTTTCCTCTGTGTGGTAGGTGCCGGGGCAGAGGGCGTGGGTGGGTGGACCTGGCTGCACAGGGCCGCAGAGTCTCACCATCCAGCTGTTGCTTTATGAGTTTGGCTGGCCTTTGTTCTCGGTTCCTGGGAAGAAGCCTCTAAAACTCTTGGAATTTCCCGAGTCAGAGGAGCGTCTTTGTTATTCCTTGTGGGCTGCTGGGACCACACCTGATTTGATACCAAAGAGGTGACTCATGGTAGCCCCTGAAAGGTTTCAGGATGGGGCCAGCCATGGGGGAAAGGCCAGCCTGTGGAGAGCTGGGGCTGAGCCAGGTGACATCAGCCGACCTCCTGGGAGTGGAGGTGCGTGCAGGTTAGGTTCGGCCACATAGCCAATGACTTAGTCATACCTACATGATGGAACCCCAGTAAAAACCGTACTAATCACACATCCATGTGCCAGGACGGTGATGTGTCCCGAGGACATGGGAGTTTCACATTTGGACCCCTCCCAGACATCACCCTACATGTCTCTTCATTTGTGTGGCCCTGATTTCTATCTTTTTGCTATAATAAAGCTGTAATCATAAATTTAGTGTTTTTCTGAGCTCTGTGAGTTGTTCCAATGAATTATCTAATCTGATAATTCATGGGAACCCCCAGATTCATAGTGGTTGATCGCAAGTGTGGGTGGCCCTGGAACTGTGGGGTATCTGAAGTGAGGGCAGCCTGTGGAGGACGGTGCCCTCAACTTGGGAGATTTGTCCTAATGTGGCAGGATGGCACTGCACCAGCTTGGCAAGGGAAGAGATATCTTCTCCTCTTAACATCCAAATGGAAGATACCATGCTAAGACTCTGAGCAGACTGGATACTGCTGCCACCTTTGACACTGGAGCTGGCTGGCGTGGGAGGAGCATTTCTGCAAGGGAGACAGATGCTGCGGTGGAGGAAGTGGATCTGGGTGACAGAGCAGTAGTTGTCTGCCAGAGCACAGATGCCATATGATTTTATGGCCTCTCTCAGCATGTTGCAGAGACAGTTTGTGCCCAGCAAATATCCGTGTGCCGCTTTACAAGTGCCGGCCTTCCTTGCAGGTAGGTCAGGTTCACAGCACTAGTGCTGTGAGCAGAAGGGAAGTGAGTCAATTTCAGGCTCAGGTAGAGAAGGGCCTGGAATCCTTACCCAACTCTCTTCTTTCTTTGCTGCTGCAGCCTTGGCAGCCAAGTGTTCCGGATGGCACACACACAGTGGAGGAGTCCACCCTCCATGTGGGTCTTCATCTTCCTTGGAAAAAGGGTCTTTGCAGGTGTAATTAATTTAAGGAGCTCGGCCGGGCGCGGTGGCTCACGCCTATAATCCTAGCACTCTGGGAGGCCGAGCCGGGAGGATCGCTTGAGCCCAGGAGTTCAAGACCAGCCTGAGCAAGAGCGAGACCCCCGTCTCTACTAAAAAAATAGAAAGAAATTAGCTGGATAACTAAAAATATATAGAAAAAATTAGCCAGGCATAGTGGCACATGCCTGTAGTCCCAGCTACTCAGGAGGCTGAGGCAGTAGGATCGCTTGAGCCCAGGAGTTTGAGGTTGCTGTGAGCTAGGTTGACACCATGGCACTCCAGCCTGGGCAACAGAGTGAAACTCTGTCTCAAAAAAAGAAAAAAAAGGATCTTGAGATAAGAAGATTGTCCCAGATTGTCTGGGTGAGCCCTAAATGCCATGACAAGCGACATTACAAGAGAGAGGCAGAGGGAGGTCAGACAGACACTCTGAGGAAGAGATGACTCATGGAGGCAGAAATTGGAGTGATGTGGCCACAGCCAAGGAAATGTATTCTCTCTAGTTCTGGAGCCAGAAGTCTGAAATCAGTCTCACGGGGCCCAAATGAAGGTGTCTGCAGGGCCACCCTCCCTTTGAACTCCAGGGGGAATCCTGCCTTGCCTCTTCCAGCTTGTGGTGGCTCCAGGTCTCTCCAGGTCTCTCATGGGGCCCCAATCTCTCCAACTCCCACCTCTGCCCCTGACTTCATGTGGGCTTCTCCTCTGTGTCTGTGTTGTCTTCTCTTCTTATAAGGACACATCGTTGGATTTGGGGCCCACCCAGATGATGAGGAATTATCTCTTCATCTCAAGATCCCTAAATTAATTCCATCTTCAAAGACCCTTTTTCCAAATAAGGTCATGTTCACAAGTTCTGGCTGGACATATCTTTGGGGCCTGTCACCAGCCAAGCACAGATACCAATGCCTCTGATGGCAAGTCTGGGATGGGTAGTGGCTCCAAAATATAGATTCAGTAAAAGATTTTATCCAGTGAACAGCTGGCATTTATCTAAATAACATATCCTCTAAGAGATATGATACCCATCTTCCTGTCAGTACAGGTGTTGACCAATTAATGCTTTATGGAAGCAGACAAAACCCAGAACTGCCTTTGTCTTGTTTGTGAATGCTCTACATTAGGTTGAACATGTGTCCTGTCTGGAAACTGCTTTCTTGGCTTTGTGTTCTTGGCCTGGAATGTCATCTGCATGTCTGATGCACCAATCCCATTTTGACCTTGGTGACTTGATTGATTCCTGTTAGAAAGAGGAGGTGCTGAGAATAGGTTATGTCTAAATTCTAGGCTCCAAATAAATCGAAGAAGATGACAAACCTGACACATTTCCTTATGGCACTAAACTCAAACCGGAAGTCAATTGAGATACCACTCTAAATATCTCAAAGTCAGAAATCCTTTGGTTCATTGCAATAGGGTTACCTTAGGCATTCTTCAAATTTTGATGGCTTACTTTTAAAAATAGTGTATTATCTGCTCCAAAGAAGCAGAGAAATTTCGATAAGTATCCAGAGGTTTGAATTGTTTTTAGGTATCTCCCTTTAAAATTAAAATATTTGGAATCAATTTTGAAATCAGGTTCAACCAGAAACCGTAGAGAGTTTGCGGTTGAGGTAAGAAAGAGCCCCGCATCCTCCAAAGACCTCAACACTGTTCCTGCTCTGTAACGTGACTGCTGTGTGGGCTTGTGTGAGTTACTTAACCTCTCTGGGTCTCATTTTTTCATCAATGAAAGGAGACCAGAGTGTTAGAGTAGTGATCCCTAAGATTTCTTCCAGCTCTAAAATCCTACCATTCTCTACAAGGGGGCCTATTATGTAATAGACCACCCGGGTGAAAAATGAGCTGCCCAGAACACACCCCACCCGTGAGCCGAGAGAGCAGGTGGCAGCAGGTGTTCTCACCCAAACCGTCGGCAAGGGCAGACCATGAAGCACCGCAACTGAACAGAAACTTGGCATGGGGACTGGTTTATTTCTAAACTGTGTTTCTCCATTTTCTTTGGCAAGTTTGCACTCACGTACAGTTGGCAAGACATACTCTGGCCCCTCTGCCTGGGGATGGCTGCAGAATCCTGAGCCCCAGCTGAGAGCACCTCGTGTCCGTCACTGTCACCATTGGCTCTTCTGAGGGACGCCAGCCGTGGCTGGGATCCCTGCATTGTCTCGCTGCACAGATGCAGGGGGCTTCTTCGCCAGGGGGTCAAGTCACCTTGACGGCCCTCTGTGCAGCCGGCAGGTGGGGCACCACCCCCAGCAGAGGAGTGTGCCCACAGGGAACGCCCAGGGAGGGGGGCTGAGCGTGTCGAGGGGATGGCGTGCTTGCGATCAACTGGATGGCAGAGGCATTGGACGGTTTCCTGAGGGTGACAACATATGGCCGCTTGCATTTTGCCAAAACAATGGTCCATAGCTTAAGGCATGACTTGGCCTTCTAAGCCAAGAGCCTCACATGTTCGGGCCAGATGACTTCATGTGGACGGTGACGACTGGCTCTGCCATATAGAAAGCTCTTCAGCATAGGGCCTGCCAGACTGCACGTGTCCTCTGTTATGTAGATGGGACGTGTGCAAGCGGGAACAGCAGGCTTTTCTTCACAGAATGTGTGTTTCAAACCTGAGAAGCTCGGGTGGAATTTAAAGTTGTTTTGTCGTAGTTTTTTTTCCTTGTGATGTCTGACAGTCATTGGAGGGGAAGAACACATTATCCTAACTCTGTGACTTTCCCACTTTGAAGATCCCGTGAGGAGATTGACGTGTGTGGCCCGTGAGAGCTGTTAGTGAACCGATGACAGGTGTGACAGTGGTTTGCGTGTGGGTGTGGTGCGGGCGCTGCGTGGTGCCTGCAGGGCTCTCCACGATCACATGCTCTCGACTACATGAGACCAAAGTGTCCAGGATCTACGGGAAATCACTCATCCTACTAGGAGCTGGGGAAAGCCCCACTTGAGTGAGACAAGGCAATTGACAGACACCAACACCAAGGTGACACGGATGTCAAAACTGTCTCAGAAGGATTTTATTGAAGAAAAGCTTAATTATGGAAACAAGATAGTTGTGAGGACTGGCTTCCCAGAGGTGGCAGTGTCAGCCTTACAGTGTTCTAGAATCAGGTAGAGTTGAGGGGGAAGGAGGAAAGCAAACGGCAAACGATCGGCGCAGAGCTGAGACCCTTCCACCGACCGCATGGAGACCAGCCGGCCGTGCAGCCAGGCCAAGGGTGGTGAGCGACCTCCAGCCCAGGTCCGCACAGGTCGGTCTCCAGGGTGTCACCAACGTGCACAGGCAAGTGAGTT
>CAUYRT010010196.1:0-24475 GCA_963574885.1 Lepilemur ruficaudatus
TGCCTGTAGTCCCAGCTACTCGGGAGGCTGAGGCAGAAGAATTGCTTGAGCCCAGGAGTTTGAGGTTGCTGTGAGCTAGGCTAATGCCACGGCACTCTACAGCCCGGGCAACAGAGTGAGACTCTGTCTCAAAAAAAAAAACAAAAAACAAAACAAAAAAAAAAAAAAACCAAAAAAAATATCACTTCCTCAAGTAAGTTTCCTGACCCTTCTTACTATTAACACTAGATTGGTCTCTTCTATTTTCTTGTTTTTTATCTTTCGCAGAGCTTTTCACACTTGTAATTAAGTATTTGTTCATTAGAATTTGTTCTCTTTTCACTATAGTACTTTTGTTTCTTAATCTCCTGGCTCCTGTTGGCAGTGTAGGTATGCAATATGTGTTCAGTAGCTATTCGTTACCTATCTTTTTCTTTCTACACTTAGCTCATTCACTCTCAGCTCCATGCTTGTAAATCATAAATGTGCGTCCTTTGTTCTGATGTCTGTTGCAAAAATGTAATCCTTTCTTCCACTTTGAAATTGCCAATTTCTTTGGCATCATTCCTGACTCCGCAGTTTTTTCTGTTTGAGCCAGTTCTTTGGAAGGTGATTCTGATATACAGATGTGGAAAGACAGCCACGATATTTTGATTGAAAAGAGGTTATAGAACATTAAATATACTTTGTGACATTATTTTCTCTAAGTATAAATACATGTATTTTAAATATATCTGAAATATATCTGAGTATATACACTGAACAGAATGATGGATGGGGGTCAGCTGGGAGACTTTAGTTTTCTTCTGGTTTTTTTTTTTTTTTTTTAGACAGAGTCTCACTGTGTTGCCCGGGCTAGAGTGCCGTGGCATCAGCCTAGCTCACAGCAGCCTCACATTCCTGGGCTCAAGCAATCCTTCTGCCTCAGCCTCCCAAGTAGCTGGGACTACAGGCATGCGCCACCATGCCTGGCTAATTTTTTTTTTATATGCATATATATTTTAGTTGGCTGATTAATTTGTTTCTATTTTTATTAGCACCACGCTCTAACCAACTGAGCTAACCAGCCGCCTGTTGTTTCTATTTTTAGTAGAGACAGGGTCTTGCTCTTGCTCAGGCTGGTTGCGAACTCCTGACCTTCAGCGATCTGCCCGCCTCGGCCTCCCAGAGTGCTAGGATTACAGGCGTGAGCCACCGCAACTGGCCTAGTTTTCTTCTTTTGTATGAATTTTTCAGTGACTACATAGCATTAAACTATTTTTAAAAAATAAAAAATATAGGGCCCCACTTGTACTCGCCATCAAATTGGTATTGACTGATTAACACTATGGTGCTCAAATGGTGGGAGTGTTCACTAGGGATTTGGGAGGTGGGAGGTAAACCCACGTCTGAGTGACGTGGTGGGCACTGTGGAGGGGTGGGACATGCTTGAAAAGTAGTTGGGGAGCGGAATTAGGGGTCTCAGTAGGGGACAGGAATTCCTCTAAAACTGATTTTGTGAATAACTGTACATCTTGGTAAATTCACTAAAAATCATTTAATTGTACACTTAAAATGGGGTAAAGGCATGATATGTTAAGTATACTTCAATAAAGAAAAAAATAAAAATAAAAAATATAAACAAAAATGTGCCTTTTTGAGATATCCTTTCCTTTCATCCCATTCCTGGAATGCCCTGGTTTTATTTAGCCCAGGTCATTTGTACAACAGATTTCTTTATCTTTCTTATAGGCCTTCTGCAGTTTGTCCTTTTACCTTTCCAGTGCTGTTCCTCATGACTTCCTAACAGTCTCTGATCTTTTCTGTTCCTGTTCCCTATACATGCCATGTATTTTCTCTGTTGCAGATGTTTATTTAGAGTCCCATCTGTGGAAAACACCCTCTAATCCACATAATTGTCTCCTTTCTTGTAGCACTTAGTTTTATCCAAGAGAAACTGCGTAGGATATTGGTGATTGAAATATGTAATTGTTTTATTGGCATATTTAAAGACTATTGATACTCTGTAAATAAATGTCATACTTGTTCAAGCATGCGTTTTTCAAAGAATGTGTCAGACATTCTGATGTTTTCAGAAAATCTGGAAATAATTGGGGGTTAAAAATAAATGCTTAGGATATGTGGCATCCTGACAAACAGGAATATGTGGACTACCTTCTGTGTGTCCACCAGGATGACAGAAAGAAACTCTATGATTTCTGTAAAGACTTTTTGGGTGGAACAATCATCTGACTCTAACTTTGTTCATTCATTAGGTTCTTCAGGTAGGTTTTAGAGAGAGAACATAAAACAAACTGCATCTCTTTCTATAAAATATCAAATACCACTTGATGGTATTTGGCTGCCACAACATGGTGCAAAATTGTATGTACTCTGGAGAGAGGTACTCAATAGCAGCACTAGTATGACTCTGTCTGCACTCAGAAGAGTAGTGGCAATTTCCGATGGTAGCACAAAAGTTTGGGCAATAGTTGAAAAGCGGATGACATGAAATGTGGTGGCAGGATGAGGTCAGGAAGCTAGTGTTAAGCTGGTGGATTTAGCTTTGTTTCAGACCAGCCTTCTGTGGCTCGAAATCACTTGGTCAGTTTGTTAAAATAAAATATAGATTCTATGGCCCTACCTCTTCTCTAGGATTTTTAAAAACAACATTTTTAAAAGCAACTCTAGATGATTCTGGTGTGCAACCAGGTTTGGGAAAGATTGGCTTGAACCTTATATTTCTCCCAAATTCTTGTAATTTTCTTTACATTTTTTCTTTTGGCTTTCATTTCTCTTTTTGGTTCCTGTCTCCCTACACCTGGGCTTCTTCCTACCTATCCCTTACAGAAAATTTGGGAAGACTGAGTTGACCAGACTTTTTTCCTACTGCCTTGTTTGACTTTTTGCTATGAGAATCTGTTTTTTTCTTAGACCTAAATATATGATAAATTATTCGTAACCAAGGTCCTTGTTTTCTTTTCATTAGCATGAAAGATTTAGTAGTTCATCTGATCTTACCTTAAAGGATTTAGAGAGTTAATAATACATTTTAATTTTTGTTAAGAAAAATGTTGTACATCTCCCATCTCAGGTATTTTTCTTGTTTGAGCATTAGGGCTTGCAAAGGTCAGAATGAATGGGCCTCATAGTTTTAGTCAAAAGAGAAAATATTTAAGTACATTTGAACAATAATAACCAGGAGTTAGTATGTCATACTAAGACATACCATATAGCCATTTAAAAGAATGAAGATGACATATAAGATTGTTATGGAAGGCTATCTATAATGTATGGCTGACTAAAGGAGCAGATTATAGAACAATAGGTAAAAAACAAGCTTGTTTTTGTTTACACCACCCCCCTCAGAACACCCCAAATTATAGATGTCTATTTGTGTGTAGATAAAGAACTCCAAGGATGTAAAAATAAATTTTTAGTGTATTTATTATCTTAATAATGTCAATAAATAAGTTTATTACATTTTTACATGATTTCCACTGAGGAAATAGATTGCAGATGTTAAAGGAAGGGATTTTCAGTTTTTACGTTTTATATTTGAGTTTTTAAATAATGAGCATGTGATTCTTTTTAACTTAAAAATTCTGAATGCATTGGTTTTTTTTTAATGTGGCATGATATCAAGGTATATTATTTATTTGCCTTATAAAATATAATTTCCTTAAATCTAGAACATTGAAAAAGAAAAATACTAGGAATTTAGAGAGCTTATTCCATAATTAGAACCAAAGAGAACAAGAGAAGCTTTAGCTAGTATATTGGAGATGGTAGCAGCTGCCATTCAAAGCAGTAGCTAGTTAGGTGACTCTCTGCACGTGTTTTTGTTTCCTTTGGGTTGTTTGGTCCGCAGTTTGCATTCATTGATCAGTGAGTTGATTCAGACTCAAACCCACCGACAGCAATGAATGTTGAGTGCAGCCATCAGTGTTTTCAGTTTGTGGAATTGCCTTGGACTTTCCTGACTCTTGGCTCTTCTTTTCCTTGCTGGTTCTTTGAAGTCTTTGAGTCTGGCTTCTCCCTTAGTAACCAGCCATCTTCATGGTTGAGGGCCCACATAATTATAGATAAAATTGACACTAAAGCTGGGAGGTTCTTGAAGATGGAGAAACTATGGTTCTGAGAAGGAAGGAGCTCCTAAAGAACCTCACCGGTAGCTCTGTGACCACACAGACAGTGCTTACATATACTAGTATAGTACCTATAAACCCAAACTGAGGGACCCTGCTTTTTCCTGTTTTCAACCAGAGAAGTGTAAATGTTCTTTTGAGATAAATTAGCACAGATTATGTTTGGAGTTAAATAATAATAGCTTACATATTGACCATTTACTGTGGGTGGGGAATGGTACAAAGCACCTTGTGTGTTATCTCACTGACTTGCAAAACTCCATACAGTAGGTACTCTTATTGTCCCCCATTTTACGGTGAGAAAACTGAGTCTCAGGCACTTGGTCAGGGTCACACAACTAGTTAGGGTGTTGAGTCAAGATTCATCCCAGATCTGATTCCAAAGGTAACTTTTTGCTTGAATTTAACATTTAAATAAGCATGTGTGGGGATGGAAAGTGGGAGGTAATAGCTCTATTAACTGTAATTGAAGGTGACATGTGAGCTATACAGTCATTGGACAATTTTGTGCTATTTTTGCTCATTAAATCCTCCCCTTTCCCCTAATTAAAAATTTAGAGGGGATATAGGAGACATGGGAATAAAATATTTAACTGAGTTTTATTCCCAAACAAAATACATATTTTAAATTTCTCCTTGCTTCATCCTATTTGTCATCAGAATGGTGTATTTCTAGGCGACAGTTAAGTACGTTAGGTGTTGTAACGAATCTCTCCTTACCTTGTTGAAATGAAACATTTGTAAAAAACACAATAAAAAGCAAGGAACAGTGGGCAATAGAAATAGAAGTGAGCTATAAAAAAATTCACTGGACCACCTTTGGGGGATAGGCTGCAGGACTGTTTCTGGTGATGTCATGTGACATGTGAAGTTATAGCCTGTTCTTTTGCTTCAAGAAATGTAATGTTGTCTGTAAGGACCCCAAGGTACAGTCAACGGTCGGTGGTTTTTTCAAATCCCAAACTCACCGACAGCGTTGAATGTTCCTTGGAGTCCTCTGAAGGCTGGCCTGGCAGCTCTTCTTCAGCCTGCCACCCGCATTCCTAGAGCCAGTGAGCAGTGAGACCACTGCTGATGGAAGCTCTCACATTCCTTTCCAGGTTTCCAGTTGAGAGTATTTAAATTATAAAGTCAATTTTTCTGTATAACAGAGAGCTAATGAACTGCAAGATTGTGAGACTGTAATAATTTATTTAAATGAGCAGACTCAAACGGATGTCTGAGAAAATGACTTTGGTATTATTTTGTAATTCTGAAAATTTTGTATATTTGATTTTGCAGCAGTATTTTAATATTTAAAGAATGGGATAAGAAATTAATATACATTGAGGACCGACTGTGTGCTGGGATTTGTATATTTTATCTAATTAAATTCTCAGCAACCCACATTTTCCTGATGAAAAAACTGAATCTTAGGTGAAGTGATTTGCCCAAAGTTACATAGCCAAGAGCCAAAGTTATAAACCAGAACTTGAATACTGGACTTCATGATTCCAATGCTCACTGATCATACTGCTACCTCTCTTGTCTATCACAAAACTTGCTATTGATATCTAGGGTTAGAACCTTCACCACAGAGCTAACTCAAACATACAAATTTTCTCTTCTTATTTGCCTGTAATAATAGCAGATGAGTCTATAGGTGCAATGTTTCATAGGGAAAGATGAAAAAAATTGACCTCCATGATTGATTATTTCCCTAGCTAAGATGCTGGATCACTAAGTTACCACAGAGGTGTCAGTGATAGATAGTTCACAAGTTATGTTCCATGTTGAAAAGCAAAGAAAACAAAAGAAACCCAACAACAAAAAACTGCCCCACCACCTAAAGGAAAGCCTGCATTTCATTTTAGTAATAACACAGAGAATAACTAAAATGTCAGGTGTCATTTGTTTTGGCTGAAAGGGTATTAGTGCATTATAGGACGTAGTGGTTATTTTTGTTTGTTGAATGTCTGTGATGAAAAATGTGAAAAATGAATTAATATGAATCTTTTAGAGTGGGATTTATAAGGGAAGGGATCTAGGAGTGCTCAATATGAAAAGGGCTTACGGAACTGCTGACTGAATTGAGGTTAACCTCTAATCAAGGATAGTTATTACTATTTGCTTTAGGTTTAAATATTAAAGGCTGACTGTTCTCAAATTCATTTTGAAGTTGCTAAATGGTACTCATTAAAAGAAAAAAATCAACTGCTGAGAATTTGGTTTGAATATAAAATTGTTTATGTTCAACATCGGTTTATTTCCCCATCCATCAAAAAATCTCTAGTTAGCTAGCTTTGTTGAGTTTTCAGTGTTACAATGGCAAATTGTATATAGAGCCCCCCCCTAAAAAAATCAAGCAGTCATCACTGTGTAGTATTAATATTTTAAAAACTGTTTAGTGGGTTTAACAGTCTTTCAATTGGTCTGATAATATGAAGAGATGTCAAGCCTTATACCACTTGAGTAAATATTCAGACTTAAAAATACCGATTTTTGCTATACTAAACCATTAGATGCTTACAGAACACCATTCCTTAAATTCATGGCATTCTAAGAAGAATGCTTTTCACAGAAAAAACTACAGAATAGTGAAAGGTAGGTTTCTGGAATGACATGGGGTATTTCCCATCAACTATCATGGCATAATAGCCTTCATCCTCATTCCTGTAAGTTCTTTAGTTTTTATTATCAAGAAAGTTTAAGTCATACATGAGGTTTTAAAAATGAGTTTGTTTAAGGGCTATATTCAATGCAAGGATAAAATCTTAAGGGTTAAAAAAGTTAAGGGTTAAATTAGCTAAGGGTTATATAAACTGAATATTTAACAAATCAGTCTGACTGTTTAACTCTTGATTAAGTTTGTTTTTGAGTTGGTCAGCCCTCACCGTGCCATTCCTTTTTCGTTTCACTTACCTCCTTTCTTTTCCAGAGATACCTCAAAATATTGAAACCCACATTTCCCAAACTTGGAGATGTAAATGTTTTCATAGTCCTCCTAGGGCTTCTTAATATACTTGGAAGGAACAAGAGGTATAAACTTAATAAAACAATGTATTTGAGGGATTAGTAGCTAATATTAATCGAAGAGGAGTCATTTTCCCAGGTGGCTGTCTGCCTAGACACTTCCCAAGTATTATATAAACTAGAAATGTTTGGGGTAATGCTAATAGCCTTGAGGATAAATTCTTAAGTTACAAAGATGTCAACATCACGTCAGTGTGAATCCATCTGCCTTTTTGCCAAACTGTGCTAGTTTTCTGCTTCATTCTTTTACTGATTCAGGAGTAGAATCTTAGGGATCCTTCTCCTATATATAGCCCTTGCTGCCATGGAGCTCAGGGAACAAAACAGAGATACAATCGATGACAAAGAGGATGACTCCTATGCTGGTGGAATGGTACGAAGCACATTAAGGAAAAACAGAAAAAAGAAGGGTTAATTTTGCCTGGAAGTGCCAAAAATGTTATATCTAAATAGGTCACATCTGATCTAGGCTTTAAAGGTTTAGTTGAATTTTTTACTAGACAGAGAAGGAAAGATAATTGCAGTAGAGAGAAATCCATGCACAGGAAATCTAGAGGCAGGAAATTCAGTTAATGGTGAATAGTGAGATTAACTTCTCAGTGTCACACATCTTCAAAATGTGAGACAAATAGCACTTGCCCTTCGTGCACACACAACTATGAAAATCAAATGAGTTTATATAAGTGAAAGAGCATGCAAATGTAATTGTTTCTCTCTTTTCCCATTGCTTTTAGTTCATATATGCTAAAACAGAATAAATAACCTTATTAATATAACAGACTTTTCCAAATTAGATGGTTCTTTGGCTTTCCTTTTTTTCCCCTTTAAAATGACCATGGTTTATTTTTATTCTATTTTATTTTTATTTTCTATTTTTTGTGACAGAGTCTCACTCTGTTGCCCGGGCTAGAGTGCCGTGGCGTCAGCCTAGCTCACAGCAACCTCAAACTCCTGGGCTCAAGCAATCCTTCTGCCTCAGCCTCACGGGTAGCTGGGACTACAGGCATGTGCCACCATGTCCGACTAATTTTTTCTCTATATATTTTAGTTGGCCAATTAATTTCTTTCTATTTTTTAGTAGAGATGGGGTCTCGCTCTTGCTCAGGCTGGTCTTGAGCTCCTGACCTCGAGCCATCCTCCTGCCTCAGCCTCCCAGAGTGCTAGGATTATAGGCGTGAGCCACCGCACCCGGGCAACCCTGTTTTAAAATTTTTTATATATTACGTGTTTGGAGAAGTGTATCATAGCAGGGTGAAGAATACAGATTTTTGGAACCAACATGTGACCTTTGGTAAATTACTTAACCTCTCCATTTCTCTGCTTATCTCTAAAATGGAGATGGCATATGTTAAACGCTATTATGTATTTTTATATGTTATTTCAAGATGATTTAAATTATTAATATCACTTACAACTATTATTTACATGTTACTAAATAAAATTGCATGCTTTGCCCAGAATTTGGCTTCTGGTCCATAATCACTAATGTGAAAACCTGTTCTTTTATAGTTAAAACAATCTCTGACTAGCTGTTGTATTGTATATGTATATACATATGTTTTGAAGACATGTCTTAAATTAGTACTCTACCACTTTCTTTGTAAGGTTTTCATCTCCCATAAGCTTCAGTGTCCTCAATCTGTAAAATGAGAATGTTAGTACCTGCTTCTTTGATTGTGAGGATTAAGTTATATAATATAATTAAAAATTCTCCAGAAAGCTGTGAATTCTCTCCCTAAATACATGCACATAAACACAAAATTTTAAAAGCAGTTTCAGTTATGGAATTCAAGAACTTATCCATTGCCTCCTTGGTGGTTTGGTCCATGAACTTCAGGTTAAGAAATTCTGACCACAGTTGTAGACCAAGATTTCTCAATCTAGTCTTGTCACTGATGTGACGTTGCTGTTTTTGGAAGTCTTGATCTCCATCTTGTTAGGAGTGGCTACTTGCCAGCAGTAGTGCATATTGTTGCCATCACCCAGTCATACTTTTCCCTATAACATAACCTATTTGGTGTAGTCCAATAGTGATGGTTCCTGGGAAAGTAGTTATTTAGACTTCACCGAATTCACTAGATTGTACTAATTACAGATACCAACCATTAATTAGTAACTCTGTGCTTATGCAATTACAGTAGTCTCCCCTTATCTGAGGTTTTGCTTTCCGTGCTTTTGGTTACGTTCAAAAATAGGTGAGTACAGTACGATAAGATATTTTGAGAGAGACACCACACTCATGTAACTTTTATTACAGCATATTGTTATAATTGTTTTATTGTTGTTAATCTCTTACTGTGCCTAATTTATACATTAAGCTTTACCAGAAGAATGTATGTATAGGAAAAAACATAACATATATAGGGAGAGGTACTATCTGAGGTTTCAGGCATCCACTGAGGGTCTTGGAGCAGATCCCCCATGGGTAAGGGAGGGCTACTATACAGCTTCTAAAAGAGGTTGCCACATGAGAAGCTACACAAATATTTGAATGAATTTAACTATCTTATTTTGCAACAGTTTCTCATTTCCTCCCACTTCCCTAGCAACCATTTGGTTTGGATCTGATCCCAGCGCTGTGACTACTAATTCTAGTTTTAAGTTAGGCCGAAAGAATGTATTGTATCAAGTCAGTGCTCATAAAGGAACCTGCTGAATTAAGAGTGTCTACTTGAATATTAGGAAGGAGAAAGAGCCTCAAAGATTATGGTTGTATATAGAATAATTGGTCATTCCTATATTTAGCCTGCTTAAGGTTTCAACAAGGAGTTGAGAGGCAGGATTAGAAATTTAAACTCAATAGCTTGGAACATTTTACAGTTTGACATGGCAGCTTTATTATCAGGTTACTTCGGATGTTTGGGATGAGTCTGGAAGACAAGAGGGAAGTAGGCAGGAAGTCACTGACGTAGCAAATTGGCCTAGTGCTAAAAGGCAATATTTCTCTCCAAATGGGACACATACTTCAAAGCCTTTCAAAATATTCTGAGAGGCACTTGGTTCTCCACTCCTGGTTACAGTGACTTCGTGCGTTTAAGATATTGCTATTTTAGATTATTTTTCAAACCCACAGGAATCAGGAATACATTTTTCCATAGTAAATTAATTCACAGGCTATCTGTAATCAGTGAACAACTCTTCTAAGTAACTCTGTGCCAGGGATTGTTGTTCAGCTGAGTTGAGTGTATAAGTGAATTGGAAATATAAAGCCATAAAATAGGAACCAGAATCATGAAGCAGCTGATTGCAGTCTGTGGAAAGTATTGGCAGAGATTTTAAAAGTCCTTTAAAGTCAACAGACATGTTTTGCAACAACCAGTTAATGAAATGAAAAGTGATCACAGGACTCAATCTTTCCCTTTTTACAGTAATGAAACCCTGATGATGTATCAGTGACATAAGACTGTGGTTTTCCTCTGACCCATTTTAGGTTATTGGGTTAAATTTAATCATATGGCACTTTATGCTTTAAAAACTTGACCTCTGTTCTTATAAAGTTTATTATTGCCTCAAGTACAGTATAGCTTTGGGTTAAATCATTGTAAATTATGGATAAGTAAACATTCATTCCATAACTTTTTAGTTCACAGCATTTAGGAAAAATGTTGCTTTTCTTGGTTATTTCCAGCAAAGAATTGAATCTTTTCAAAATAAGATAAATAACATTTATTTTTGAATGTGTATTCTCTAAAAAGTTATGCTTAAATCTACCCCATACTTTCAAAGATGAAATAATACTGTACTAGGTTGGACAGGTTATTAATACTTGACATACTGCTTTTAGACTTATGTCTCCATTGCTAACTTGAAATTGGACAATCCTGATATTTGAATGGGAATGCTAACTGTGGATGGGGGGAGGGAATTCTGGGTTGAAGGAGTAGAAAATAAGTTCTAATCCACAGTTTTATAACTTTCAAAGCTATTAGGAGTCTTAGAGGTAATTTAGTCTAATGGTTTCCAAACATTACTTCGCATCAGATTTAAAAGTGGTAGTGGTGGGAAATGCAGCCTGTTAAAAATGCAAATTCCTAGGCATCACCCCCATACTTAATAAATCAGATCCTCTAGGAGTAGGTTCTATAGCTTCCAGAAGTACCCAGGTGATTCTGATGTAGTGATTTCATGGACATTTGGGGATCTCTGATTTAGGCTAAAGATATTAATTTAACAGATGAGGAAACAGAAGAGAAATAAAGATCCCATGTCATTCAGCAGGGTCAGAATTGAAATCCTTGACTCTGCATGTATATGTGTTTACCACACTTACACCACACTGCCTCTCCATGATAAAGAATGTTTTTTGCAGAAGTTTCCTAATGTCCTATTGGCCATCTGCAAGGTACGTAGCCTTGAAGTCAAAATCTGCCTGATAGGTCAAACATCTTAGCTTTGGGGATGCACCCCAAACCAGTGCAGATGGACCATTGACTTAGATTTGATATGCTTTCCTGAAGTAAGTGATGCTGAATGGTGTTGGCTTAAAACTTGCCTGTGGTATCAAATGAGAAATAGCTGTGAAGTGATCAAAACTCTGTGACAGTCCTCCAGGCTCTGACATTCAACAGTCACTGCTACACTTGAGCACTTTTCTCTAATCAAAGGTGACTACTTTTGGATGGAAGAGGCTCACAGAGCCTCCGGCTGCTCTCTGGGGAGGAATTTATTTTAATTGCCAGTGAGAAAGTAGGAATGATGTTAATAAAGATCAAGAACATCCTAATCCACTTCAGCTTGGGCTCTTGGCCAAGTGTCCATCCTCAGAAGGGAGTTCGTGTCAGTTGCTGCCTTGTGACTTGAAGGTATTTCAGAAAAGCCAAAGGCATTACAGAAGCCTTTCCTGAATTGGCAGGCAAGAGTGGCACTAGGACTCGGGGCCTGACACATGTCATCAGCCTGGAAAACGTGGAGTTTGGACACTAATGATGATTCTTGTCAAGGCTCAGTGTGATAAAGCCAAGATGACTTGGCTTGGGGGTTAGTTTGCATAGGAGGGGAGTTACAGCTTAGAGAACACCTGCCAAGAGTTTTCATTGTCCTGGCTGCATGTCAGTGAAGCATCGTTCACCCTTGACTTCTGTCACTCCTTTTTAATGAGTTATGGTAGAGATACTACATGGGTAAGAAAGAGAGCCTGCTTGGTTATACCTAGCACAGCTCCATATTTGCTTGTTTTCTTGCTATTCTCTCTTTAGAACTGTATTTGTATGGCCATACACTAGGCTAGTGTTTTGCTCTGTCTACATCTGAGGTATACTAGGCTAGAGTCACAGGTTCTCTATTTTCATAAATGCCATTTTGCTGGTGACCACACAAATGTTTTGATTGACAGTTGTAAGAAGACTTTTTTTGCTGGTTTATCTCTGTTAGCAGCATTATTTTCAAATCCCAGCTTTTCCATTTAGAAGCATGTGATTTTTGGCAAATGGTATGTAACTTCAGTTTTTCGTCTGCAAAATGAAAGTTGGTAATTAATGGTACTTATTATCACAAGAGTTGTGAGAATTAAACAAGAGCAGGAATATAAAAGTACCTGGCACATAACACTCAAATTTCAGTTATTATTGTAAGTATTTGGTCAAACTTCCAGCTTACTGGAAAGAATGGAATGAAGGGTTTCTAAATCATTGTCTTAGTGAGCAGAGGAATTGTGGTGAAGTCAGAAGACCCAGATTCAAGTCTGGGTTATGTTACTTCAATTTCCATACTTTTTCATGAAAAATTATACCAACCAAAAACAAAATCTCTAAGGTCTCTTGCCACACAAAGAATTGTTGTCTCTAGAGCAGTGGTTCTCAAACTCTTTGGCCACAGGACCCCTTTACATTCATAAAACTTATTGAAGTTCCTAAGATCTTTTATTTATGTGGGCTATAGCTATCAATTTTTACTCTAGAGAAATTAAATGAGTAATTTAAAAATATTTTAATTCATTTAAAAATTAAAAAATAAACATTACATATTTACGTAAGTACTATTTTAAAATAAAAAACTATAAAAGCTGTTTTTTAAAAAAAGTGATAATGACATTTTTATATTTTTGCAGATCTCTTTAACGTCTGACTTCATAAAAGACAGCTGAATTCTCGTATCTGCATACATCTGTTACATTACCGTTGTCCCCAGCCTTTGTGGCATCAGGGACCAGTTTCATGGAAGACAATTTTTCAAAGGGTGCGGGCTGGGGGATGGTGGCAGAGGGGGAGCTCAGGTGGTGATGGAAGTGATAGGGAGCAGAGAAGCTTCACTCCCTAGCCTGCCTACTCACCTCCTGCTGTGTGGAGAATGGGGGGGGGGCATTCCTAAGTTTCATAGAAGATAATTTTTCTACCTGTGGGGGTGGTAGTGAGCTCTGCGGCTGGTTCCTAACAGGCCACTGGTCTGTGGTGTGGGGACCCCAGTGTTACACTATATTATTTTGGTTGAAGTATATGAAGAAATTCTGATCTCACATAGATATCTATAGAAAAAGGAGAATTTTAATAGCCACTTCAGACAATTGTGCATATTCTTCTTTAATACTGCAGTTGGTAGTTTAAAGGTTAGTTGCATTGTGGAATCTGAAACCACACCAGTGAACTTTTTATATTCTATTTTATTAAAATCCATTGATTTATCTTGCATTTTAACACTGGGTCTTTTACCCAGGCATGATTTTGTAACATGATGCCTTGGTCATTTTGGAAAATACTCATTCACTGAGTTATACAGATTTTCTGAATATTGACATATTTCATTATATAATATAAAAAAATCATTATCGCCAGTGATCTCATCAGAAACATCTTTTAAATATTAGAAAGCTGTGAAGCTCACAGTAGCAGATACAAATATTCCAAAATTCTGATTGTTGCTTAAAAGTCCAAATGTTATCCTTGACAACAAATATGGTCAGTTTTCCTTGAAATAACATACTATTTGTTCATTTTCAAGAAAATATCTGTCAAATACCCAAGTCTGAATAACCATATTGTGTCTGTTAGTTGTTCTTTTAAGTAAAATTGTAGTCTATGAAAAAATGGGTAGTTCACTTTATGACTCAATAGCTCAAGTGCTTTTCCTTGAAGTAACTAGTGTATAGCAGAAGTGCTATGTGTATTTCCCATTTTGTCACGCAAAATATTAAAAAAGATATGTACTCAAGGGTCAAGGTTTAATAAAACCACAAAATCTTACTGCTTCATCAAGAACATTTTTGAGATGACTCCCCCCCTTTTTTTACTGGAGTGTGTAGTAGTGACAAATATAATGACTACCAGTACATTTTGATGCCACTGATTGATTAGTGCTGTGGCCAGCAGTTTAACCCAACATTGGCTTTGCATCATTAGTGCAAATGTCAACATAGTAAAAAAGGCAAATAATGTCTTAGAGTTAGTACAGAAATAGTTTCGACTTTGCAAACTCCCTGAAAGAATTTTGGGGGAATTCTGAGAACTTTGAGAACCACTGCTGTGGAGTCCAGATGTTAGGAAAGTCTAGGCAAATGGTGGAAACTTCCCTAGTCCCTTCAAAGTTAACACTGCAGTAGGCTATAGGAGAGGGGACAACCCCCCCCTGCCATATTGTTTTGGCATCTCCTGAGGCTTATCATAGTGTTTAAGGGCTTAGTTTGTACACAGTGGAGCTCAGTAAAGGTTGATTGTGTATAATGTCTAAATATTGTATTTAGCAACTTTTTTCTTCTATACCTTGTAAACTTGTTTTTTTATGTATGTGTTCTCATGGTAAGCACTATGTATTTTGTAAGTCTCACTGTTCCCTCTGCTCAAGGTTATCTTTTCGTAATTAAGTCAGTTAAATTTATTTGATCGATATTGACAATATTGGACAATATTGTACTATGTTGGTTTTATTCTGGTTGTGGGGGTATAACAAGTAAATCATATGACATGTGCTTTATTATGGTTTGGGGAAAATAAGCACTTACATGACATACCAAGCAGTGTCCAGATGCAGAGATTAATAGTCCCTGGAGAAGGGTTCAGCATTTAGTAGATATATGTAAGAAATAGCTCCTTTTATCAGCTGAGTGTGGTTACGTGTGCCTGTAATCCCAGCTACTCTGAGACTGCGATGGGAGGATCACGTGAGCCCAGGAATTTGAGACCAGCCTGGGCAACATAGTGAGACCCCTGTCTACAAAAAAAAAGAAAAAAGAGAGAGAGAGAGAAATAGCTCCTTTTCTTGAACATCCTTTCAAGTGTCAGAATGTCAGACATCATGAGTTTTATATATGTATACACACATACATACATACACCCCCTTAGTGGGGTCTTATATATACATATACATAAACACACATATGAACATAAACACACACATATATAAGTAAACATTTAATATATATATAATTATGTATAATACATAACTCAGTATTTCCTTTTAAGATATGGATAATCACCCTATAATCTTGTCTATTCTGGAAGTGCAGTGTGTATCTATATTTTGGGGGCCTGCTAAATGTCTTATTTTGAGCTCCCAGATTTGAAAAGCAATGAAAAATATGAACATTTTTGTTCATATTGCTAATGTTGATTAAGTAGTGTCCTTTTTGGCTCTTTAGAAATGGTTCTATGACAAGATAATAGAGGGGGTGCTGACAAGTTTATACTACATTCATTTTTTAGATTAAGGCAGATGGAAGAAAGTTGTAAAATTCCAGTTTGCTAGTCTTCTTAACATAAGAAGTAGTCAGTTTACAGCTTAATCAATTTGGAGATCAAAGCATCCATAAGATGTCAGTCACAAAAAAAGCTGGTAGGTAGTTTATTTATGTCTCCAAAAAAAGTGATCAGAAGTAGCGCGTTGTGATAATTGCTCTATTTTTATTTTGTCTCTATAAAACAATTATTCAAAGAGTAACAAGTATATAAGGGACTAAACATAAACACTTACTAGCATCTTGAGTGAAAACTTGAGGTCAAAGTAGAGGAGGGAGAGCTGTAGGTTCTTCGTAAGTCACATGCAGACTAGATGCTTTTTCTTCCTAGAGTGCCCTCAGCATATCTTTCTGTATCTAGAAAGTTCTTAGAAATGGATTGTTCCCCTTTGGGGCTTTCTTATTACCTTCTCAAAATTTTATTTCCTTAGTGGAGTCTTAACTAGGCTGTGTGAAAGCAAACTGATTAAAGGAATTTAGCCCCAAATTCCCTTCTTAACTCTTTCAGGGATATTTGATTAATCATAAATGAACTAGTGAGAGTTTTGGCTGTTAGAAGTATAGTCCTTATTTGTACTATTCCAGGAGATGGAGGTCTCAAATCGTAGCTTAGTCCATGTAAGTCTGAGGGGATGGGAAGTGGTGAGGAGATCAGAGCAGTAACATGCTTTCTATGTGTTATCTTAGTTAATGCTTCCAGTAGCCTTTCTGATAAGGTAGTGGTTATTGCATTTGTCATTGCACTTAGATATTCTGTCCCACTCCACTCTTCTCTAGTTTTCTCTGGAAGTGCGTGCTTTGCATGTACCAAAGCAATTTTTAGTTATATTAATATGTTCATTTACATGAACATATCAACAGTGGTACATATTGCTAAGTATTTAGATCAGCTAGGTTGTGTCATTTGATTGAAATGTTAAATTCTGCAGTTAATGAAGGGTGGTAATGTGTACATTCATTGTTCAAATATAGGGCATTATTCTGTGAGAAAGTGGTTGATTAGGGCACTCTTGCCTCTTACATACTAGGCTAAGACTGTATAGTGATCTGGCTTATTTAGGAAGGATGTCAGCTTCTAGGCATGAGAGCATGGCCTTAAAATGGTTGTGAACTTTAAAGAAAATGTAATTGGAGTGGGATTTATTCAGATTTAGAAATATATACTGATTATAGGCTTTTTTATTCAAGAAACAATCAAGTGCATTTTTTTTAGGATTTATATAAATCAAAATGAATTTCACTTTTCCCTTTGGTCTCTTTTAGGGCAGCAGTCCCAGTCTTCTGCCTCTTTAAAAATGTTCAAAGTCTTGTGTGCACTCTAAATTATAAGGTCTTTTGTGTGTTATGTAGACTTTCTCTGTTTAATGGGGTCTATATAGCTAAAATATTTATGACTGAAATAGACATTGGCAAACTATTAAGAAGACAGAAAAGTAAAGGCTGGAGCTAATTATTAGTGGTAAAGGAAAACTTAACATAAGAAAAAAAAATGTTATTTGAGTCCAGAATGGTAGATAGTTTTGGGGAGAAAGGTGACAAGGAAATCTTGTGGGCTGCTATAAATATGTGTCCTAGCTTGATCTTGGTAGTGGTTACATATGTAAAAATTCATCAGGCTTAAATTTAAGATTTATTCACCTTACCATATGTAAATTTTACCTAAAAAAGTAAAACAGTAGCCATGTGTGGTGGTGGGTGCCTATAGCCCCAGCTACTCAGGAGGCTGAAGTAGGAGGATCACTTGAGCCCAGGAGTTCAAGATCAGCCTGAACAATATAGCAAGACCCCATCTCTATGAAAAAATTTTAAAAAGTGAAAAAAAGTAAAATAGTAATATTTTGGAAGCAACTCTTGATAGTTGTTGAGTGTGGGTGATAGTTATTATATTGTTACCACTGTTTTTATGAAAATTTGAAATATTTCATGATAAAAGCGGGAAAAAAATCTTACCACTGTTCACATGTCAAATTATATATAGTTTATGAGAACTAAGGCCTTTTCTCCCTTCTTCTTTAACCTAGCATTTTCAGGTTTGAAATTTTGTGTTTTTCTTGAATATTATTGGAGGAAAATAGAGAATGAAGTCTTGTTTCCGTTGTATCACTTGTTCAAAGGGGACAAACCTAGTCTTGATCTTGAAACCAATTTATATGTTAAAAAAAAAATATATATATATATGTATTTTTTGGAGATAGTCTTGCTCTGTTGCCCTGGCTAATGTGCAGTGGCATCATCATAGCTCCAACTCCTGGGCTCAAGTGATCCTCCTGCCTCACCCTTCCTGGGACTACAGGCACATGCCACCACACCTGGCTAATTTTTCTATTTTTTGTAGAGATGAGGTCTCAAACTCCTGACTTCAAGCAATCCTCCTGCCTTGGTTTCCCAAAGTGCTAGGATTACACGTGTGAGCCACCGTGCTGGCCTATATGTAAATTCTTTTCAGTCTAATTTTGAGTGAAGAAAAGTCAGATCGCTTAGCTCTGTTAAGTTGTGGTAGCTCTAATTAAACACCGGTTGTAAAGATTCTATCTTAAAGAAGTTTAATACTTATTGAGGACTTGCCATGTATATGATATTGTGAGAACTATCTTGTAGGGTGATAATACTATTTCATTTTGCATTTGAGAACACTGAGTATCTGAGGTCAAGTAATTTGTTCATGTTCTCATGGCTGAAGTAGGGAGGTCTCCCCCTTCTTAGCTTCTAAAGCTGCGGTTCCCAACCCGTGGGCCAGGGACCCTGGGCTACTACTGGGTTGTGGCCTATTAGGAACCAGGCCGCACAGCAGGGGGTGAGCAGCAGGTGAGCAAAATTTCACCTGTGTTTACAGCCCCTCCCCATCGCACCTATCACTGCATAAGCTCCACCTTCTGTCATATCAGTGGGGACATTAGATTCTCACAGGAGCACAAACCCTACTGAAAACTGCCCATGCGAGGGATCTAGCTTGTGCGCTCCCGGTGAGAATCTAATGCATGCTGATTCAAGGTGGAGCTGAGGCAGTGATGCTAGTGCTGGGAAGTAGCTGCAAATACAGATTATCATTAGCAGGGAGATTTGACTACATAATCAATGTAATGTGCTTGAATCATGCCGAAACCATCCGCCCTACCCCCATCCGTGGAAAAATTGTCTTCAATGAAACCTGTCCCTGGTGCCAAAAAGATTGGAGACTACTGCTCTAATGGATACCTAAGCTTCCAATGTCAGAATATAAATACGAAGATAATCATCATTCGGTAACTGACTCTTGATTGCCACAAATGGATAATCACTACTTGAAGAGGTATTCATGTTACTATTTTAGAAGTCTTTTTAGAGCTTGTAATTAAGTGGACTTTAAAATCTCTGAATCATTTCTAATACTTTCTTAATAACTTAACAATATGACTTTGTCCTTTAAAACAAAGTCTGGAGTAAAGGGAAATATTCATTTCCCTTGGTGTGAAAAAGGGCTATTTGTAGGTCATCTTTTTTTAAAAAGGCAAGAAATTCTCTCTCCAAACCACATCAGAACCCTTGCCAACTTGGTACAGGGCCCTTACCAGAGTAGTGATGTAAGAATTTGAAAGAGTACATACTGCAGCTGCCAAAGCTCACAATGTTTGATTTCAACACTGATTGCCAGAGTCCACAGCTCAGTATTTTTAATATGTATCACATTATAATCACATATACTTATCTTGTTGGGGTAGGGGAAATAAAGAGTTATTGTTTGGTAAATATGCTGCTTTCCAAGGGAATGGTGCTGTTTTGCTTTTCACATACTTCTAAGCATTATTCCTCCACTAATTCCCAAGTACTTATTCTCCTGGGTGAATTCTTCAAACTTGTGACACACAGGGGCAGTTCACACCTTGCCTGTGTATGTTTTGCAAGAAAACCTTTCCCTTTGCACAGGTGTCTTTCAGGCAGTTCCATGTGCTACATTCCATTTATTTGCCAAGTCTTGGACTCTTACCCAAAATACTGTATTTGAATTTACAATTACACACATATATATACTGGCAAGAGCATACTTTTTCCTGGCCTCTCTTAGAGAAAGCTTGAAGCCAGAGAAGCAAATCCAGATGTTCTGGCTTGAGTCTGGCACCCCAGTTCAGAATTCTAGATAGCCAGACTTCATCTGGAAGTGTACCAGGCTTGTCCAGCACCTGTTCTTGCTAACCATCCCATTTTATGACCAAAGATTCTAGAGTTTGCCTCCTTTGCTGAGCAGAAATAACTGCACACCAGAGCTTCATGGGAAGTGGCTCACCATCATTTGAGAGAAATATCAGCAGGCATGCAGAGGAGGGTAGCCTTGCTGTTGGGAATAATTCTGGGTTGAGAGCAGGTGCAACTGCAGCTGCAACTCCTTAGCCAGACCTGGCCTTGTTTAAATTTTAAATAGAAAATCTTTGACATCAACATAAATGGACCGTTATGGGCTCTCTGGCACCTAACAGCACCTTGCACAAAGAGGAGGTGCTCACTGACTGTAGTCAATTGACATTTATTGAGCACCTTCTTTATGTACCAGGCAGTATGCTAGATGCTGGTGATGAGTAAGAGTTTTTTCCCAAGAAGCTGCTGTCTGGTAGGAGACAAGGTTTCTTAAACAGATAAATTACAATTCACAGATTTTCTTTGTTGCTACACAATTTATTATTTTGTTCGCTTTGTAATTCAGCCGCAGAAGGCAGTCCACAGGATTGAACTCCATGACCTTCTAAGAACAAACATGGGATTTCCCTTCAGTTCTAAATTCTTACTTGCTTATATTTTTACTACTTTATATAATTCTTCTGACTTGCCCAGGTTGAAGATTTATGGAGTGTGGAAAGAAAAGACTAGTATAATGTAGAAAGGCATTTCTAGGAAAATGTCCAAAATTGATCATTCTGTTTTAAGAAATGTTTCCTTTATCTGAAAAAGATGTGAGAATGCAGAAGAGTTAGCTATGTTGGTTATTAGGGTGTTGTAAGGTGCAGGTAGAAAAAATGATTTCTTTCTCTCTCTGTGGAATGTAGGACCCCCTTATCTGAATTGTTGCATAGTAAAGGCAAAGCCAGAAAATGCACTTTCTCCATAACTGTTTCTGGATGGATGAGGTCACATTTACTTAGTAATGATATAGTTCCTGTGTTTTAACTTGTTGTTCCTTCAACCTTTTTTCCTCTTGTTTTTGAGGAAGAATATATGAATATTTTCATAAGAAAAATGTTAAATTACTGTGACCAGATTCATTTCTTTGATGCAAAGCAGTCTCAAAGAAAAAATGTATACCGCTGCTATTGAAATGATAATAGCTAATGTTTATATAGCACTTATGTTGCAGGTTTTATTTTTAGGGATTTTATATGTAAAGGATTTAAAAGAGGACTCATCTAATCCTTACAACAACCCCATAAGATAGATACTTATTTCCCCCATTTTGGAGATGAAAATAGAAAAGCAAAATGAGGTAAATAACTTGCCCAAGATCACATAGATAATATGTGGCCAACCCAGGATTTGAACTCTGGAATTCCAGCTCCATAGTGTTCTTAATCACTATACTGTACCATTTCATGCTCAATTTGACGCAAATGACATAGAGTTTCCTAAAAGTAGAGGGTAACAATATTTACCATTTGAGTGCCTCCTGTGTAGCTAGGCATTACTCATGCCACTTTACTTCTTTTTAGTCTTCTGAAAAGATGTCTGAAGTTTATGTATAATAATATCAGCTAACATTTATGGAGTACTTACTGTGGGTCAGGCATTGTACTAAGTGCTTTACTTGTATTAATTAATGTTGGCAGTAGTTCTGTGGATAATTACTGTTCTCATTTTGGAAATGAGAAAACTGAAGTTAGAGAAACTAACCCTAGAGTAGCCTAGGGTCACTTAGCTAAGGAGGGACAGAGCTAAGATTTAAATATAGGTTTACCTGACTCCAGACCCCAAGGTTTTAACTACCACATAATACTTGGTGGGAAGCAGTAATTAGCTAGAAATTCCAACAAAGACGTGACTCTCAGAGGACAGAGCCTGCCTACCCTAGCTCTAAATCTTGCTCTTCATCCTTAATCCTCACAAATTTGTTGATTAATCATTACCCTTGCATTTTTTTTACTTCAGGTACTCACAGTAGAGAAACTTGATAGGTGTCAGAGATAGCCTTCTTGTCTGAAAACAGGAAATTCTTGTGTAACTGATGTTTTCGTGAAGTCATGGCATTCAGTGAACTTGTCTTTTATTAAAGCTGTAGCGTTTTTCTTTAATTCTATTTGCTAGGATTCATCACTTTTTACAGATTTTTTTCTGATATCTTCACAGGAATTCCTGGAAGTTATAGTGGGGCCATCTTAAGCATCTGTACGATTCTGTTTTTATTTATTTATTTTGTTTTGTTTTTTGAGACAGTGTCTCGCTCTGTCGCATTGGGTAGAGTGCCAGGGCATCATCATAGCTCACAGCAACCTCAAACTCCTGGGCTCAAGCATCCTCCTGCCTCAGCCTCTGGGGTAGCCGGGACTACAGGTGCCTGCCACAATGCCTGGCTATTATTATTTTTTTTAGAGGTGGGGTCTTGCTATGTTGTCCAGGCTTGCCTTGAACTCCTGGGCTCAAGTGATCCTCTTGCTTCAGCCACCAGAGTAGCTGGGATAACAGGCATGTACCCCTGCACCTAGCTTGAGATTCTGTTTTTGAGGTAGTATAGTTTGTCTTGCCTCGTTAGGATTGTAAATTTATTTTCTTTACCACCTAAGATATGGCTGGTATTGAAGTTTTTTGTTTGTCTGTTTTAAATTATTTTTTAAGGAGGAACCTTTATATGTCCTGCTAAGTCTCAGTAGTTACAGTTAACTCTTAAATCTCATGTGTCGCTCACTTCCACGGTCAAACGTAGACCTTATCATTCCAGAAATGAGTAGGTTTTCTGTCCCATTTCCCTTTCTTCAAATGTCTTTTATTTTTCTGTCATTCTAGATTTCTGTTCTTTCTCTCCAGTCAGTTGGTCACTAAGGTTTATTAAATTAGCCCCCCAAATAGCCATCAAAATCTGTCCCAAGGTACTCAGCATCATTAGTATCAGAAAAATAAAAATTTAAAAAAAATCATAAACTACTACATACTCACCAGACTGGCTAAAACTTAAATAACAAACAAAAAAGAAAGCCTGAGCACAGTGACACATGTCTCTAGTCCCAGCTACTTGAGAGGCTGAGGCAGGAGGATCACCTGAGTCCACGGGTTCAAGGCTGCAGTGAGCTATGATTGCACCACTGCACTCCAGCCTGGGTGACAAAGTGAGACCCTGTCTCTTTCAGGAAAAAAAAAAAAAAGACCATACCAATTGTTGGGGTAAATAACTGGAACACTCAAATTCTGTTGGCAGAAGTGGAGTGTAAATTGGTACAAACCCTTTTGAGACCTCCAGTAGCATCTGTGAAAGCTTGAACATAAGGAATTCCATTTCTAGACATATAGCCAACACAAATGCATGTAGTGCGTACCAAAATACTTGTATAAGAATGTTCATAGCAGCATTATTTGTAATAGTCCCAAACTGGAAACAATTAAATATCCATCAGTAGTACAATGTATAAATAAATTGGGGTAAAATACATAAAGTGAAACACTGTACAGCAGTTATAAGGACAAACTATCATAACGTATAGCAACATGGATGAATCTTCTAGAGAAAATGTTGAGCAGGAGAGGCCAGACACAAAAGATAATGTAATATATGATTCCTTTTATATCAAGTTCAAAAATAGACAAAACTAGATGATAAAGATCAGCATAGTGGTTACTTTTATTGAGGGGATAAAATAAAATGACTGGGAGGGTACAGGGTTCTGAGCTGTTAGTAATGTTTTATATCTTGATTTGGACCTTGGTTCCCCAGATGTGTTTACTTTGTAAAAGTCCATTGACCTGTTCATTTGAGATATGTGTGCTTTATTATATTTTTACACTTGAACAAAAAATTAATATATATATTTTTTAAAAAGCTGGACGATATTCTTGGTTTAAAAGTTTGAGGGAAAGCATAGGACTCAAGGACTTGTGTTAAAATACCATGGCTTTGGCCTTAAAGAATGACTTTTTTCCTTTGTATTTACATTTTCCTATGTATTTATATTAGATTAATTTGTCTATTAATGATACATTAGGTCAAGAGTAGGGTTATGAGAAAGTTGGCAAGGCTTTACTTTTTAGTCTATGTAATATTTCTTACATTTCAGTAATTTTTTAATATTTTACACATCTTTTTTAAAAAGAGTAAATGACTTTGATGGAGGAACTGTTAAGTAGCGTGACAAGTAACAGGGTAAGATATTTGGGGCCATGTGAAACTTTATAGTGCACTGCAAATCAGATCCTATTTAGCCATATTCATTTTACAACTCAGGAAAATAGCAGGAGACATTTTTCAGAGGTTGATTAGAGCAAAATGTAAAATTCTTTCCCTTTCTCTCTCTCTCTCTCTCTCTCTCTCTCTCTCTCTCTCTCTCTCTCCCTCCCTCCCTCTCTCCCCCTCCCTCACCCTCTCCCTCCTCCTCCCCTTCCTCTCTTTCCCTCTCTCTCCTTCTCCCTTTCCCCCTGCATCTTTTTTTTTTTTTTTTTGAGACAGAGTCTCATTCTGTTGCCTGGGCTAGAGTGCTGTGGTGTCAGCCTAGCTCATAGCAACCTCAAACTCCTGGGCTCAAGTGATCCT
>CAUYRT010010200.1:0-14663 GCA_963574885.1 Lepilemur ruficaudatus
GCATTTCAACTCCTACCACCACTGTACTTGATCTTTCTCTGGTTTTCCCCATCTCAGTAAATATTTCCATTACTTTAGTTGCTTAGGTGAAAAGCCTTAATGTGATTCTCTTTCTCCTACATCCTGTATTCAACCCCTGCAACTCATCATGTTACCTCTTCCTTTAAAATAAATAAATAAATAAATAAAATTAAAAATAAACTTCTGCCAATTTTAAAAATTAAGAAAGATCTTCATGCACAACATATTCATCTTTCTTTAAAAAAAAAAAAACCCACCCACAAAAAGAATAGAAGGGAGGAGCTAAGTTTTTACTTTGGTTTGCCTTTATAAATTTCTAGAATAGAAATTATTAACTCTAGTACATTTGGCCAAAGTAAATTAAAAACTCTGCAAACTAAATTTCCTTAAGTGATTAAGATGCAGTGGTGAAAAAAGGTATTTAAAAATACAACAATTTTTCCAGGAATTATTATTCTGGGCATCTTGGCCACCCAGACTGTTCATCAGGATATGATTGAATAATTCACATCTTTGTTTATTTGCCTGAATGAGCTTACCTACCCTAACAGAAATATTATATAGGGCCTAAGTGCATATTCTATGCAATATAACTTCACACAAAACTGAAGCAAAGTGATCTCATTACAACATTGGATAGCAAATGGTGGGTTTTCTCCACATATAAAATAAATAGAAATAGAAATAGATGAAAAACAGCTGGAGTTCAGAATTATATGGAGTCCATATTTCCATGCACTTTTTGGTGTGATCTTATTTTGACTAAATCTTAGTGTCCTCCAGGAACTTTCAGGTGTATTGGCTAATAAGTAGCTCCAGAACCATCATAAAATAATGCAGCAAGAAAGAATGTGTTCCACACCCAAACTAAGTGCCCCAAATTCAAACAGTTTATTATGCCCAGAATGACTTACAAATAAAATGTAAGTTCAGTTTTATAAGATGACATAAAAAGATTGTTACTTAAGAGGCAAACTGGTCTAGAAAGCTTTATTGCTCCCATAATTTATTATGGAATTAATCCATTGCGTGTTTGCACCAGGTCAGTTCGCTGAAGGGAACCTGCATCTTATCGAAATCAGATTGAGAAGCACAAATGGAGAATCCCTAATGGAGTACTAAGCAGACTTCAAAAAGCCAAGCATATGGACTGGATTATAGTTTCTGAATGGTTTCACTAGAGTCATAAAATCACCCCCCCCCCAAAAAAAACAGGGCTATTTCTTTACCAGTCTGTGAATAATCTAGAAAAAATATATATTTTTTGTGAAAATATAAAAGCAAGTTCTTTTGTTTCAAATAAAGTACTCTTCAGGAAAAGCTCTTGCTTTTTTGCTTTTTAAACTCTTGGTTTCTCACTATCAAAATTACACAAAATATATTTGGGCATCTTATCACAAAAATTATAAATATGTGAGTGGATCCATATGTTAATTAGCTCACTTTATTCATTCTACAATGTATACATATTTCAAAACATGTTATACAAAATGAATATACATAATTTTACCTATCAATTAAAAAATGAAACTATATATATATTTGGACAATAATGTCAGAGAAAACATGATAAAGCATTGATTCTTAAATACTTGGGCAGATATGAATTAATTCTTAAAATACTAGAGTTTTATCCTTCAAGACTTACTGATAGCAAATCTAAGTCTGCACCCTATTGGAGACTTACTGACTACAAAATGATCAATTATATATGTAAAAGTTGTCTGTTTTTTTTTTTAAACAAAAAGTGGCATAAAGGCAGAAAAAAGATCAGGTAAGGGAGTCAGAAAAATTGAATTTGGGTACTTTATCACTTACTAATCAGTTGAACCACCCTAGAATTCATTATCTTCAACTCTAAATTAGGAAAAATGATAACCATAAGCCTTCTGAAGGTTAAATGTTATTGAGAGGATCAAATGACATGCAGTTTGTAAAAACATTTAAATCCGTAAATTACATTAAGATATAAGACATTTTATTAATAGATCTACTTAATCCATAAAAAAATGATTCATACAGCAACACTCAATGCTATTTTTAACTTTCTGGGAAAATATAAATCTCAACAATGGTATTTTTCTTGTGTGTCAATAATTCCTGAAAGTATGTCATTAATATACTAATTGAATATTCCATATATGTGTGATATATACACACACACATAGATATACACAGATAAACTTGCATCTATGTGAATTTTAAATTTATAGACACACGTAGAATTTAGAAGCCATTTCGACACAATAAAAAATAAATATATACATACACACACACACATATATAAAAAAATAACCAGATCTCCCCTATAAAATTTCTTTTTAAAAGTGAGTTTCAAATGAATGTATTTCTTCTTAAGGAGCTTTTCTTAAGTGTTTTATTTTATCTTGAATATGTTTATATGTATCATGACTAAGAGGACAGGGTGACAGTGTTAAGATAAGTCACCACGTTCTAAAGCATTAGGATAAGGCAAGAAAGGAAGGTGTTTTCCTTTACTCTCAAGTTTATATCCTGCTTTATCTTTGAAACCCATCCTTTCATATTTTCTTTTGCCATTATTTTACTGACAATAAATTTCAGAAGCTTTAATTTTCTTTTAGCAATAATTTTTACTTATGTTGATTTATAAAATAGAGCTTAGCTTTCAATCATACCGTGAAGTATTTTATGTCTATAGATACTTGAAAGCCCAGTAATTTATTTTTCTCTGTTTTCTATGTGCTACTGCAAGCCTGGAATTTGACCCATAACTTCAACTAAAGACCCCACTCACCTATCACTTTTCAAAATGTTTAACCAAACACTCTGAACTAGTCAAAAGTCAGCGATAGGAGAGCCTCCTACTGTGCATCTTCTGTGTTGTGTGGTTCATTGACAGCTGGAGAGAAGGCTCTTGTTAAGCGTATTTGATGTGCCCTGGTTTATGTCTCTTCTGTTTTACTGGAAAAGCCTTTAGCAGGTCACTGGCTGGGCTTTCACAGCTGAGCACTAAAGATGGGAAGTGTAAATGATGATTAAGTGCCTGCACTATTCTCAGATTTCCAGAGTCCCAGCCTCACAGGTGTTCATATTGCAGCTGGAACTAAGGTCTGCTTGTATCAGAAGTCAGGTACCTATTTTAATTGTGGAAAGTATAAGAAATTGAGTAAAATGCATTGATTTTATTGATTAGTGCTAATGCAGAGAAAGCTGGGAAGTTGAGCAAAATGTGTTAGAGATTATCTTCTGGAGCCAGTACAGCATGAAGGAAATTGGTGGTATACTGTCTCAGACAAATGAATAACATGAATTTATCTACAGTATGTTGAACCATATAATGAATACACCAAGACGGTGAAGGATATGAACATTTTGGTGGACTATTTAAACAATTGAGGATACTTCACTCATAATAAGCTTGTGATGGCTCTTTTCAAACACTTTGAAGAGTTGTCTGTGGAAAAGGGATACGATGTGTGTGTATGATTTCAGAGGGAAGATCAGGGATAGAGAGTGAAGATTAAAGGGCAGATTTCAGTTAAAAACAAAGAACTTCCTCGTCACTGGACCACACAAAAAGTTAGAGGTGATAAACTCTCCATTATTGTAAGTATTCAAGCAGAAGTTAAGTAACCATTTTCTGTGGTGGTTGAAGTGGCAATTCCTACATTGAATATCATTATGTATTAAATGATATTTATGATCTTTTTGATGCTAATATTTAATGATTCTAACATCAAATGATATTTGGGCATTTAAAGGGAAAGTATTTTAGGCCAAATGTTAATGTCTTTAGTTTAGTAAACCAGAGGGAGTGTAGGTTTTGGAGTTCAAAAAACAAGAGTTAAATCCTGGTATCTACTTATTATTGGTCATTTAGGCAAATCACTTAAATGCTATTATATAGCACCAAGGACAGTGTTTAGCATATAAAAACATTCAAAATAAAAATACCTATCATTATTGCTATCATCACATATGTTTAGATATTTCACGTGACTTTCAATGTACCAATACACATGACATTTATCTCATGTAGCTGTTGTGCACGTGTGTGTGTGTGTGTGTGTGTGTATGTGTCTCAGGTTACAAAATCAATGTACACAAATCAGTAGCATTTCTATATACCAATAACAGTTAAGCTGAGAGTCAAATCAAGGACTCAATACCATTTAAAATAGCTATGTAGAATCATCATTGTTAAATTGTCCATAATGTCAAAAGTCATTTATAGATTCATCAAAATACCAATGTCGTGTTGCACAGATCTAGAAAAAATAACTCTAAGCTTCACTTGGAACCAAAAAAAGAGCTCAAAAAGCCAAACCAATCTTAAGGAAAAAGAACAAATTTGGAGGTATCACATTACCTGACTTCAAATTATACTACAAGGCTATAGTAACCAACATAGCATAATATTGGTGTATAATAAAAGTAGAGGTATAGACCAATGGAACATCATAGTGAATCCATAAATGAAACCACATGCCTACAACCAACTAATCTCCTAGACTGTTTCTTCCCCTCTCTCTCCCCAGCTTGTTTTGAACCTTTCTTCCAAATTACATATTGGGCTCCATAATGCAATGTCCTTTCAAATCTCCCTAGCTGATTCATACTTTGAATACATAAAATCATTATACATATATTAAATAATTATATTACTTCGGAGATTAAACTCATTGAATTACAGAGTTATGGATTTTTCTGGTATTTTCCCTTAACAATAGAATCTGTATTTTGCAGCAACATTAGCTAGTCTTTTCCATTCTACCTAATAAGAATGTTTGCTTCCCTTCCATTTAGTCCTCTGCTTGATACCCTGAAGTTTTTGCCTATACCATTAGGTTACTAAGAGGACCACCTTCTTTCATTCACCTAGCCCAATCCTCCCACTCTAATAATATGTTCTGCAAAACAGGCTTTCCAAAGAGCCTTTCCATATTAAGGCTAAAGCTGCAGACCACTCTGCTCATGAGTTGATGCCTATCTTGTTTTATTTACTTTATGTTTCCTGCTTGAGTGTCTGCATAGGTTTCCCCAGAAACTTTTAATGTATACTCTACATTCCCTGTAATTCCTATTGTTGGGTTATACATACAATAAACAGTGAATACATCACTGAGACCAAGACTTGTAAATATTCACTGACCTATTTGTGAGAAGTACTGAATTTTACAATTTATGGAAGGGTTAGAAAATTTGGATTTATAAAAACAAAGCAATAATGAATACATGAAATTGGTAGGAAAAATTTGACAATGTTTAGGGATGTAACAAAATATGAACTTATAAATGTATGCATGTCTGTGTGTAAAGAAAGAGAATGCTCACAGTATACAGAAAGAACATGTATATTTTATAGACATTAAGTTTTAGGTCTTAAGTAGATAAAAGTTATTTCACACATGTTATAGATGGTGTTTGATGGTAAAATGACACTCCTGCCTTAAAAAAATGTAGATGTCTTTCTTATTTTAAACTAAATTGTGGAATGTCTCCTGGCATCTGATTAAATAAAAGTCCAGGAAAAGTTTATTATTTAGATGTTTTCTAGGTAAGGAAAATTTGAGGTGAATATATAACACTGTCCATGAAGAATTACTATAATTAGTAAAAAATATGTAAACAAGAACTACTAAGGTAGGCAGACTAACAGCTGCCCAAAGATGTCCACATCCGAATCTTTTGTACCCGTGCATATGTTACTTCACATGGCAAAAGGGACTTTGCCGATATGATTACTTTTAGGAACTTGAGATAGATTAGCCTGCGTTATCCAGGTGGTGTATGTAATCATAGAGTTCTTAAAAGAGAGAAGGAAATGTGATAATGAAAGCAGAGAGTCAGAGGGTGTGATGTAGATTTGAAGATGCTATTACGCTGGATTTAAAGATGGAGAAAGGGGTCATGAGCCAACGAATGCAGGCAGCTGCTAAAAAACAGGCAAAGAAACTGATTCTCCCCTAGAACCTCGACGAAGGAACGCCGCCCTGTTGACATCTGTTGATTTTAGCTTAGTGAAACCCATTTCAAACTTCGGACCTCTAGAAAAATATCACAAATTTGTGTTGTTTAGAGCCAGTTTGTGGTAATTTATTACAGCAGCAATAGCAAATTAATGCAAACGCTAACTAAGCATTTTGTTGTGATCATTAGTACCCACACACAAGTTTAGAAATGAGGCAAACTACAGTTATGTTTCTGTGACAAAATTGGTCTTATGAAGAAATTTTCAGGAATGCAGGAAAAAAAATAAAGATGAAGCAAGAAATTTGTGTTTCTCCCTAATTTAGATAAGCCTACTTTTGCAAGCTGTCACAAGGGCTGGCTTTGTAAGCATGTGACCTGTGTAGTCATACAAAGCCTCATACTTAGAGAGGCCATATGCTTGTTTCAATGCTCTGCTGTCATGTTTTAAAATTCTTCACAATTTTTTAATTAAGCAGCTTGAATTTGCATTTTGCAATCGGCCCTACGAATTATGTAATCAATCCTCTCTGTAGCCTTACTGTTTTACAGTTATTTTGATGCAATATCCACCCAGAAAGACAAGAATGATAAGTGATAGCAAAAAATAAATAAAAGGAAAAGAAGAAAAGCGAAGTGATGCAACATCTCTAAAAAATTTCCTGTAATCTCCCTCTCCCCTTTCAAATCTTTATACAGAGTTTTTATAAATAATAATTAGGATAGTTCAGTCATGGCCACTTTCTATCTAGTGGAGTTAAAAAAGTAAAATGTATCCTACTTCTCAACTTTCAACTCAGCGTACATTCGTTGGACTATGAAATGTTGTGATATAGTTAAAATGCTCCAAATAAAACACCTGGAGAATAGATTGTAAGCAAGCAGAATTATATATTTAAGGCTGCAAGATGCCATACTAGGAAAATAATTAGAAAATTTGGATCCATGAAAATTCTATAAAAATCAATTAATTAATCACAACTAAACAAAATCACTAAGGAAGATTAAGCCTGATAATATCTACGTATGATAACTAACTACACATTACAGAATCACACATCATTGTCAAAAACTTTTACAACTGCACCCTATTATTTTATAAAACAGTCTTGGTTTCTGAAATCCTAAACCAAACTGAAATTCTTTCTATTAACAATGAAAGACTATTTCCCTTTAGCCTTTCCTTGGTGAAATCTATTATAATTCAAATAAAATATTTAAACCAATTGGTCAAGCAAAATATGGTACTAAATATGGTATAACAATTTACATATATTCAAAACTAATATACAAAACCATTGTGTCATTTGTTATATAATTAGGAAAATGAATGATTCATAAGTGTAAGTTAGTAAAGAAAAATATTCTTCTAGAATATGTACTTGGAAGTTGCATAAGTAATAGCTGTTTCATTTTAGAGAAGGTATAAAATAGACATTCCAAAGGTACAACTTATTAATATTTGTAACCAAATTCACTGACATAATTAATAAATCTAGTTTTCAAGGCAATCAAATTAAAGGAAAATATTATATTTGGTTGACCCTAACATGAATCTGATATTTTAAAATATTGCCTAAAATATTGTTTGAAAATAGAATGTTGTACCTGAAAAATCGTAGAATTGAGGAAATAAGATCTGGGTTTGATTGCCAGGTTTCTTTCTGTGTGTCCTTGGACAGATCTTTTTCCTTCTTTAGCCCTTAATTTTTTTTATCTATAAACAAGATGTCTAGACCAAATCATCTCTAATGTACCTTCCAAATCGTTCAATATTGCCTCCAAGGGAATTTCCCAAAGATGACTTTGTTACTACTATGACTGACTGAAGAATAATAAAACATGGAAGTGAGGACCTTGCTTTTCAAATTATATTACCTTTTGAATAAGAATATTAACATTTCTCAAGTCCAGAAATAATCTAAAGAAATGCTCTAAAATTTAAGTTCCATAGAGACAGCTATGGTGTAATTTAGACTCATTAAGAAAACTAACTTGTCTTAAATACAATAATAAGTAAAAAGTTGCTATTTAGTTAAAATAATTTTCTGTTAAACTTTGAGAATAGTTTAGTTGTTTGCTTTTTCATACTAACATAGCCTCAGTTTAACAACATTATCATGTATTGTCAGAAGCCTAGTGTCAAACTGACAGATTATTTATTTTTCTAACTGTAGGAAGGAAGAACATTTCTAAATGAATTATACACAACCTCATCTTGAATAAAATGTCTTTTTTCCTGACTATTTGAAACAACTCTTACAAAAATATTTATTTGACTTTTAGAAGTAGTTCACAGTTTCCCACTAAATAAAGCCCACATATTTTGGTCTGTCATTCAGGAGCTTATACAACCTGATGCTGACCTATCTTTAGAGTTTTATCTCCTCCTACCTAGTTTGACACATCCCAAACTCCTAAGCAATTTACTTTCCTAAATGTATTTTGGGTTTTTCTATTCACCTATCTTTGTTCAAACTATTCCTCCTGCCATGAATGCCTTCCAAGTTATCTTTGCATATCCAAATTTAATCTACCTCATTTAGTGCTGGATCAGTAATAAAAACATCCTGAGCTTCACTGCATTCTCATCTTACATTACCACATTGGTGGCAGAAATTACCACATTGGTGGCAGAAATTATCTCATTTTCTTCTACAATTCTAAGATAATCATTTTTTAATATCTCTAAAATCATCCAAAATTTATTCAGGAGATTTTTATACATTTAGCTCTATGATTAAGTTGAAAGCTTCTTGAGATCAGAAAGCACATATTTTAGCTGTTTTTATTCCCCATATTATCACATACTTTTTCATCTGATAATGTGCAAACATATAAAATAATACATGAATGAGCATCTAACTAGTAAAAGGGAATGGAGGGTATAATATTGCTTTAATTTTAATAATATTATAGGCAAAAGTAGACAGTCTTTGAATATCATGGTTCAATTATAATGGCTTATGTAGTCTTAAATTATGCAATATAACTGTTTTAGGTTGTTCTAAAAAGATTTTGTATCAAAGCAAGAAATAACCAGTCGAAAAACTTTACTTTTTGAAACCTTTACAATCTTAGAAGACAAGTAATTACCCTTTAACCCTCCTTTCCTCAGACTTATCCCAAGGCCATAATAATGTTTTATTATTTATATAGAGATTTATATTTTCAAAGCACTTTAGAGCCCATTAATTTGTTAAGCCAAACAACATACAGTAGAACAAGGTGAGTGTGATTAAATGCTTTTGACAGATAAGAAAATAGCAGTAGTGCCAAAGTGGTCTTTCCACAGCCAGCAGCAATCCACAGTTTCCTTGAGTGCTAAAACTATAATTTGCCTGCTGTAAAAACAATCAAACTATAACTGATTATATTTATTTCATTTTCAATTCTTCATTTTCATAGAGTTAGGAACAAACCTTGTGTTAATGATCTTTAGTTCAAATATATGACTAATTACAAAACTTTTCAAATTTCATTGCTATAATTATTGAGTAAAACTATTGAGTATTCACTGCTTTTAGATTAAATGTGTGAAAACACTATCAAAAATCAAGCAATTTAATTCTTTAAGTATCACTGAAAAGTAGTAGTACTTGGATTAATTAAATGAAATCTACAACTCCATTTTATGACATTGCTCATTAGTATTGGGTTGAAGAACAATCTTTCAAAAGACTTCTGATTTTTTTTACTCTAAAATTATAAACAAATACATATGTGGATGATAAAAATATCACAGATAAAGTATAATATGCATTTATCTTCAGAGATATAAATCTTTGCCAAAGATAACTTTTTCTCTCAGAGTTCTTGTTCCCCACTTGTCAATGCAAAATTGATTTGAAAGTAGATTTTCTCCTTTTATGTTCAAGGTTGTGATTTGGGGCAGTGTGATAATAAATTATTTAAAGTTATTTTCTCTCTACTCTTGCACCAAACAAATCTCCAAAGAAGTTGTCTGTCCCTAGTCAGCATCTCAGGAATGTAGTGTTATTTTATCCCAGTGGGGATGAGGGTTTTTCACCTTTATTTATGGCTGGCATTTTTATGCTTTTGACTCACACAACCACTCTCTCACTATGAAACTATTCGTATTTCCTGAGAGGTTAAGATAATTTACTATTGTTGGATGTATTTTTCGCTCACACTGATGCAAAGAATTAGACACATGACTCCTGTTAGTGTCAATCCTAGTGATCCATAATGTAAAATTCAGGACTTTGCATAAAAAGCATCTGCTGCCTTTGATTCAAAAACCTTAAAAGTGTTTGCATATGCCCATATATTCAGGTGCTGGCTCACAAGCACAACACAAGTGGGAATTCAGAAATTTGGGCAGAATATAGAACCCATCTATATACTTTTGATACCAAATGGTCATCTGCATCAAGAAGGACGTGAACTGGCTATTAAACCCACACATGTTAAACACCTTGTTAATTCTTCCTTTGAATTTATTACGTAGATTAACAAAAACCCTGAGAGTTTATAATAAATCAGCCATTAGAATATGTAGATTTGATCTAAATTGCTCATACTATCCAAAGCAATTTCTTCCTGGCAATTCCACACATAATTTTTTATTAACATCACTTCAGTCATTTGTGCACATACACGAAAGAAATTACTAACACTTAAAACACCATCACTGACCTGGGTACCTAAGAAAACAACTTCCTCTTAAATGACTGATACAGGCACCTCTTTGTAAAAATATAAGGCTCATCCTCCAGAGCAACCAACACAGTTTAAACTTTTCATGCCTTCAAGCTACTCTTCTTTCAAGTATCTTGAGGGAAGTGAGAGTGTAAGGGTCAAGCATACATCTGAGTTTAATTACAGGACACTGTATTGGGATACCTCTGAGACCTTTTCTCCTTCAAGTTACAGCATATGTTATGCTTAAAGGTTGAAAGGCTATTTTCTCCCTCCACATCACTGGAAATCCAGGCCTCTTGCTGCATTTGGATGCTTTGATGTTTTCACTGGGGTTGGGGCTACTGAAGGAATTTATTTAAGAGCGACTTTTGTTTTAGCATCATGATTTCTTTAAATAGCAAAATAATTGGTAAATGGTTGGCTCAGATGAAGTCTTTTAAAAAGAGATACAAAGGGATGCCTATTTTTCCAATCTTTAAAATGGTAGTACAATCCTCCACAACTCTGTCTCTAAAATGTTATAAAGAAAATAAAGTTAAATTAATGGACAGAGATGAAAATTCACTGCCTGCAGTGTATGTAGGTATATATGCACAGGTATATAGGTATGTATGCTATGGAAATGGGAAGTGTATGAACTACACAGGTCTCTTCTTGAAACTGCATATGCTGCTCAGTGAGTTAGTGTTTAACAGCTGCTTTCATTACATAGTAAAATCCATGAGGCACTAATCACTAAAGATTATCTCTAGGTAAAGTTATAACAACACTATGACCTATACAGTTAGCCTTTCCACTTGCTTGTACCATATGGTGATTTTTTTCTTTTTAGTGCAAGGTGAAAATGAAACTGAGCATCTGGAGAGCATTCTTGCCCCATCCCAACTATACTCCTCTTCCACCACCTAAGCACCAACACAAATTGTGTTCAAGTTTAAATACACTCACTCATCCCTTCTTGTTGACTATCTATAGTGTGGGGAGGTTCAATGCATAGCTTCCTTTTCGAGTGAATTCTAAACTATATGAAAATTGGCTCTAAATAAAACGAGCTACTAAAATAGAAAATCTTTCCTATCCTCTCCCTGCAGTGGTCAGACAAGTTCCAACACTTAATTTCAGAGAAAAATTCATGTGAAAGTCTTTAAAAAGAATCTTTAAAAAGGGATGCCTATTTCTACAATCTTTAAAACTATAATACAATCCTCCACAATCTTTCTGTAAAATGTTAACAAAAGTAAAGTTAAATTAATGGATACAGATGAAAATTCACTCACTGTGATGTATGTATATGCATATACCCACATGTATGCACATAGATCGGTAGGTAGGTGTGTATACTTGGAATGTATGTGGGTAGGATTTGATTTAATGTACTTTTTTTCTATTTTTTCTATTTTTATTTTTAGTAAACTTTTAAATTATAGAATAGTTTTAGATTTACAGAAAAATTGCAAAGATAATACAGAGTTCCTACATATCTTACACTAAGATTCTCCTGTTATTTACATCTTAAATTAGTATGGAACATTTGTTGCAATTAATGAAGCAACACTGATATATTATTGTTAAAGTCCATACTATTTTCAGATTTTTAGTTTTTAACCTAATGTGTTTTTGCTGTTCCAGAATCTCATCTAGGATACTACATTGGATTTAGTTAGCATGTCTCCTTAGGCTTCTCTTGCTGTAACAGTTTGCTAGACTTTCCTTGTTTTTGATGATTGACAGTACTGCTCAGGTATCTTGTAGAATATACCTCAATTGGGATTTGTCTTATATTCTTTTTATGATTATACTGAGGTTATGGTTTGGGGAAGGAAGACTACAGGGGTAAATTTCCATTCTAATCGAATCATATTAAGGTTCCATACTATCAAAATCACTCATCACTGTTGACCTTCACCTTATTTACCTGGCTTAGATAGTGTTCGTCTAGTTTTGCACTGTAAAGTTACTCTTTTACTCCTCTTTCCCTTTGTACTCTTTGGGAGGAAGTCACCATGTACCATACTTAAGGAGTAAGGAGTTATGCTCTAGCTCCTTGAGGGCAGAATATCTACATAAATTATTTGGAATTCTTGCATATGGGATATTGTTTTTATTATCATTTATTTATTCAATCATTAATTTATATCAGCATGGTCACATGGATATTAATTTTATACTTTAGATTATAATCCAATGCTACTTTATATTGTTGCTAATATTTTTTCAGCTTTGGCCATTGGTAGTTTTTTAGATATCTTCTGTTCCTTTGACATGCATTCTGTGTGCGTCACTTTCTTATCTCCTGGCACTATATACTTCCTTACTTCTTGACCCTAAAAGATGTTCCAGCATGATCATCTTGAATATGTCATTCCCTTAAAATCAGACATTTATTTAAGGATCACTGGTTTCTTTTATTGGAGTATGGTAATAGAAACCAAAATTGGGCATAGATGAGGATTTGGTCTTGGTGTGGAAATTTAGATATGTGTATAATGAAATCTTGAGAAAACTGTAAACTATCTCCTTTTCTGTTATTTATATTGAAGAAAACTATTCTAGTTCACCTCTAGTTGAAAAGTGATATAGCCATTTTCAAACATCAGAAATGATATTCTCTGTTGCAATAAACATACTTGATATTCTCAAGGTTAAGAAAGAGAACATTTTCTGACATCACATTTATACCAGTTAACAAACTCTTGTGACCATTTTAGCCTTTAGTCATGACTTTTTAGTTTCTTTGTCACTATAGAAATGAATCTTGCTGATGGAACTTCCTGATTTATGTGAGGAAAAGCAAAAATTAATTTTAAGAATGTTGCATGAGTGATGATCCTAAACCAAAAATACTTTAGAATTTTGAATAATCAGACCATTACTAAGAAACTGCAAATCATTTTAGGGTATGTTATAAATATTTCATCATTTAAAGTTCCTATTTCCATATTTATGTTTTTAGAGAGATAAATTGCCACCAACATTGCCATCATTATCAATCCTGCAGAGAAATTCTACAGAGAAGTTAAAAAACTTCTCATTTACTGTTGAGCAATGCAAGAAGACAGGGAAAGAATTACATAGAGATGAACTCATCTATTATGAACTGAATGTGCCCCACCCAAATGCATATATTGAAATCCTAACCCCCAATATTATAATATCAGAATATGGGGTAATTGGGAGATAATTAGATCTTGAGGATGAAGCCCTCATGAATGGAATTACTACCCTTATCAATGAGCCCCACAGAGCTCTCTAGCCTTCCTTCTGCCATGGGAGGACAGTTGGCAGTTGGCAGTTTGCAACCTGAAAGAGGGCCCTCACCAGAACTCAACCATGTGGGCACTCTGATCTCAAAATTTCAGCTTCCAGAAATGTGAAAAATTTATTTTGTTTGTAAATCACCCAGCTTACGGTATTCTGTTATAGCAGCTGAACTGACTGAGGCTTTATTCTTTGAAATAGAACCCATTCCGTTGGCATCCTATTTGCCTGCCATATTCAATTTTACCTTCCCGAATCTCTTTTTTAATTTATAATAATAAATTTTCCCTTTTAAATACAATTGCAAGAGGCATGTTGACATCATCCTACAGGATGTGTAAAGTCCAATTTGCATTGAAGTAGAAAGTATTCTGAGTTACTTTACATACCTTTTCTCCAGCCCCAAAACTGTTATTGTTGAATAGAGCATTTAAAAATAACTCAAACATTTACATTTTGCTTAGATATGTTTTATTATTGTTTTAATTATTTTTAATTGTAATTTACATATCATGTCTTTACTCCATTTTAAGTGTACAATTAAATGGTTATTAGTAAATTTACCAAGTTGTATAGCTATTCACATAAATCAGTTTTAGAGGATTTCCCACTCCCCATTGAGATCCCTAATACCCATCCCCAAATACACTTCAAGCATGCCCCTCCCCTTCACAGTGCTCACCACATCCCCCGGATGTGGGTCCAGGGAATTCTTTAATCTTTTTATACACTTTTTTCCCATTTGAAGAAACCAAAGATCAGAATTA